>JBAKGM010024614.1:0-23604 GCA_037177215.1 Asparagus racemosus
TTAGTGAAACTCTCATTGACTCTTGTACTGAGACATATTTTATTTACTTCAGATTTAGGGGTATGCTATTTTATCTTTAGTTGGGCCCTGTTGATGTTGATTATCTCTATACTACTTCCGTGATTTCTCGATTTCATTGTTCTACTTTATTATTCATTTGCCTGTTTTGTACTTACACCTATCATTTGACTTCACTAGAGAGATATTATTGTGATGGTGAAACATGTTTTTGCACGATGTTGGTGCATAGCAGGTTTGACATTTTGGGTTTCACCTTGGACTGCAGCCTTGTTGAAATATGGGGCGTCACATAGAGGGAGATTAGAGACCGTTTAAGATCCTCTTTTCTTGCAGAGCGCTTTATGCATACCTTAAACATTACCTTAGACACGAACGGAATAAGATAAACTCAAACTAGTCAACTTAAGACGTTCTTATTTCCTATTGAGCTCGTATCCTTTGGAGTCAATGTCAAATGAATTTTAAGGTTTGGGTTTGTGTAGTGAGGAATTAGTGATTTTTAGGCTAAGAAAAGGGTGATAAAATCCCTCACCTTATATTGACTTGGGGTTTTTTCCTTTAAAAGGTATTTTTAAGTGTGTGCTCAAATCAAAATGCTCAAATCATTTTGGTAAATTCCTACGAACTATATGGAAATGCAACCTTAAGAATTCAAAGCAGCTAGAAGAGGATGCTAAGAAATCTTTTTTTAGTTAGGGTCAAAAAACAAACAAATGTGAGAGAGAGCTCTTATTTAAATTTATTATATTGTTTAATAGTTATTCAAGTAAATGGTGGATCTTATTATGGTCAATGAGAGAAAGTTTTTATTTGTAGTTCTTACTTGTCTGTAATTGTGAAAACCTAACTAGAGGGTGGAATTGAAAATTAGAAGAAAGAGAACTCATCTTTTTAAGGAGTTGGCCCCTCTTTAAAGCAAATCTTTTTCTTCAATCTTCAATCTTCAATCTTCTTCTAGTTCAATCCTTCGTAATCAAACACACAAATAAGAAAACTAAAATAAAAACTCCTTATTATTAGCACCTTCGCTGGCAACAACGATAAAAACTTTATGAGAATAAAAATAAAATGTTACAAGTACACAACAATTAAGTTATAGTATGAAAATATCGATTCACAAGGAAGGAGTGTGTTAGAAAGAAATTCCTAAGAGTTTTCTTGAAATGTATAGGAAAGAATGAGGGTGCAAAGGTTGGTTGGGTTGAGGGTTTGTCATAAATAAAAAAAAGGCTAAAATAAGAGAGAAGAATGAGAGAAAGAGAAGAACAAATAAAATAAAATAAATAAAGAGAATTAAATGAAAACAAGAAGTAAATAAAAACATGGAGGAAACTAAGTGAGAAAACTATGAATCTAGGATTGAATTCACTAGTTAATTTCAATTTGAATTTATGAATTACTCTCTTTTTACTCTCATATTACTTAGAATTACTAAGCATAAACTATCAAGTTACTAAAAACAAACATAACCTATCAAAACATATTTAATCAATATCCCTACCATTGAAAAGAAATAAACAACTAGATTGAAACCTTAAAATTAAAAACGTGTAAACCATCAAACTATTTAAGATAAGTAAAGCCTATCAAATTATTTTTCTACCAATTAGTTCTTTAGTTGCTTATCCTACACATGATCATTTTAAGCACAAAAGAGGGCAATTGCAAAAATAAAAAGAAATTAAACTAGTTTTATCATATCCTAGAATTACTACAAATATTAGCTACTCATATTGCAAATTAAAAATAAAGAAATAAAATCTACATTGCAAAGCATGGAAGGAAATAAATCTAAGCAACAAAATATGAAAAGAAACAAATAATAAATCTACACTACAAAGTATACAATAAAAAAGCAAGAAATAAATCTACACTATAAAGTATAAAAAATCTACACTCCAAAGCAATAAATCTACACTACAAAACATGAAAATAAAAAAAAGCATTATAATTCTAAAATATGCAATTCTAAAATAAGAAAATAATAGAGGAAAGTAAAAACTTACATTGTAAGAGCTTGGCTCTATGTGAAGTAAATCTTCATCTTCATAGCGAAAGAAAAGAAGAAGAAAATTTAAAAAAGAGGAAATTTTTTTATTTATTACAAATTAAAGTTTATAATTTTGAAAAGTCTTCTCAATTATGAGTAACCCCCCCAACCACCAAATAGAGTTTATAAAATTTTACATATTCCTAACCCTCTTTATCTATTCTATTTATAGCCTACAACAATCAACAATAGCCTTTGGATCAAACTTAGGCTCTAAGAAAATTAAAATTAGCTATTGATTGTTTCTGTTACAAACAAGTTGATTGGCTAATCGATTCGCTAATGGATTAGCTAATCAATTAGCTAATCGATTAGTTAATCAATTCGGTTGTAACAGAATTCGTTTTCCTTGTTTTGACTTGTTGACTTGACTTCTTCTTAGGCTTTCGGCATTGTGGGAATCCTCTAGGCTTCTAGTGAGCTTCAAGAAGAGGCATTTTGGGTTTCTTTTAGCTCTTATTTGATAAATTCTTTATTACCTGCAGATTTAAAAAGTAACAATTATTAGCAAGTTTATTTATTCAATAAAATAGGTAATGAGGTTATAAAAGCATAAATAAAATATAGTGATCACTTGACCACAAGTCGATCTTGGAAGAAAATTGAGCACCCTAAAGCTGATCAAATAGATCATCTATCCTGGAGAGTGGGTACATATTCTTAACTATCATTCTATTCAACTCTCTGTATTCTATATAGAGTCTCATGCTCCCATCTTTCTTCTTCACAAATAATACATGTAGTCTATACAGAGTCTCATTTTGCCATCTTTCTTCTTCACAAATAATACCGGTGTGCCCAATGAAGATGCACTGGGTCTGATGATCCTTTATCCAACAATGTCAAAAGTTGTTTCTTCAGTTTCTTCATCTCAACATGTGCCAATCTAAAATTAGCATGTGCAATGAATGAACAAGTTGGAAGTGTACCTTGCACCACAGGTGGTGAGGCTTGAGCTTCCAACTTTGTCAGAGCAAAGACTCTTTGATGGAGATAAATATATGCTATGTTGCAAGTGCACAACAATCAAATTATAATATTTATAGATATTGATCCGCAAGGAAGAAGAAAACTAGAAAATAATCCTATTTAAGTTCTTAGATTGTGTAGGAAACTTTTTATTCATTTTCCATTTGAAATATTTGTAATAATTTAGCTCTTTTGGTAATAAAAGAACTTTTGTCTCCTTTGATGTGTAGAGGTGTAATGCTAACATATCATAGTGACATCTAAACTGGCGAGAAAGATGATAGGATCAAACCAGTAGAGGTGTATTGTTAATATATCAAGTTTGATCATGCCGGCACTATTTAGAGGTGTAGTGTAAACATGATAGTATTAGGGTACTTGACAGAGGCGTAATGTTAAGTTGTCAAATGGAATGACCAACAAAGGTATAATTTTAACCAGTTAGTTTTTGAGGAGTCCAAAGGATGACTACCATTTAGAAGTGTAATGTTAACTTAACGGTAGGAAATTGATGGAAGTATAATGTTAAGTAATCAATTTTTGACTAGAGAAGAATGACAGAGGTGTAGTGTTAGCAAGTCGACTCTGAAAACATAAGTCGACAGAGGTGTAATGTTAACCAGTAAACGAAATGATCTGATAGAAGTGTAATGTTAACCAATTAGACCATTAGAATGAAAACCGTTCAGATGTGTAATGTTAAGATGATGGTGATAAAATATTTTGAGCTAGACAATGGTGTTGTTGGGGATTTTGATTGGATTTCTAGCTCAAGATGATTAATATTTGTGGTCAGATGTTGAAACTTAAACGTGACCAAAATCTTCATGGGGAGATAATATTGGATAGGATCAAGGGTAGTATTTCTTTAGAAACTTCCCGTTGATTGGCGCCATGAGCCATTACCATTTTATCAATTAGGCGATATGCTCCATTTGAGTAGACTGTCTCTACTATAAATGGGCCTTCCCATTTGGGCTAGAATTTACTCTTTTTCTTATGCATCATGACCATGGGTCGATGGATGGCTAAGACTAGGTCACCTTCTTTGAAAGATCGTTCTCTGACTCTCCTATTGAAGGCTCTCCAGATCCATGACTGGTAGATCTCAATTCGCTGTTGAGCTTGGAGTCTCAATTCATCTAGCGCCTCTAATTCTTCGAGACATTTTTTATGATATTCTTCAGTTGTCATCTTCTCGGCAATAACAATTCTCAATGACGACACTTGAATTTCTAGGCGGATCCTGACTTCACATCCGCAGACCAAGGAAAAAAGGCGTGGAGCCAGTGGGAGTGCGGACTGTTGTTCAATAAGCCCATAAACACTCTCAAAGTTTCTCATCTCAATCTCATTTGTTGGAGGAGATGGGCTTCATCAGAAGTTTAATGATGGTTTTGTTGAAAGCTTCAGCTAAACTATTAGCATCTGGGTTGTATGTCGTAGAAGCCACATCATGAATTCTGAACTTGTTGCAGAATTTAAAGAATGGTCGGCTGAACTGTGGACCATTATCGTGAACAATCCTCCTAGGGACGTCAAATTAGTAGATCACGTGGTGCTTCAAAAACTTGATCACCTGATATGTCTTGACTTCTCTAAATGGAAGAACTTTAGTCCATTTGGAGAAGTAATCAGTAATGGCTAGGATGAATCAATGGCCTTTAGCGGACAGTGGACTGATTGGTCTAATAGTGTCCATGCCCCATGTCTCGAATGGCCGTGAGGCCATAGTTAGATGCAATTCTTCCAAAGGTTTGTGCAGAAAATTAGTGTGGACTTGACACGCATGACATCATTTAGCATATACTACTGCATCTGCTATCATTGTTGGCCAGTATTAACCTAGATAACGAAGTTGATCTTGAAGTTTTAGACCTAGTTTATGAGCTCCACATGTACCATCGTGGGCTTCCTTTAGTGCTTCTGGATCCCCAAACTTTCTTTGGTCAAATTCAATGACCTATGATTTAGCAAAAGACCGAAGGGTCTTAGTGTTAGTGTGCCATTTTCTCGTCAAAGGAGAAAGAAGTCCCCAGTAGAGTCACTATCCTGTTTTAGATATTTTTGTAAGTTTGAATTTAGCATAGAATTCAACTCATAATTCGGCCAACTGATGATGCCTTTTGACTCAGCCTGGGGCGGGAATTGGGAGATGACCCACCTTTGACTTGGTTGAGTCAGGTCGAGATGGTCCGGGTGGCGAGGTTCGCATGTTTTGTAAAGAGACCTTCGCTGCTGCTTATTGTGGGCTCAGTTTGGGCCCTTTCGAAGTGTTTAGTCCATGGCATTCACATCTTAGATCCAAGCTAAACATTAGCCTGGGTAGAAATATATTTTAACTATCTACAATTGCCAAGTTACAGTAGCAAGAAAGCCCTCTGGGGGTAATTTCCTCATCTCTTCATTGGCTTGGCATCCCGGTTTCTCGTATATCACCCCTCCTACAAAATCGAAGAGAAAAGAAAATGTATTAGTATTAAATAAAGATAAAATAATACAATTAATAAGTAATCATTTAATTTACCTTTTTTAAGTTCAAGGTCATTTTTATCCTTATCTACTTTAGCTTTAACGTCCTCTTCCCACTGTCCTAGAAGTTACTGTGTTGCCATGTATTTCTCTGCATGTTTGCTTCTGTAATCATCCTCAACTATTGGTAAAGGCCTAAACTCAATACCAGGAATATATTCTTGGAGTGTTGGTGGCATTAGAGGAAGTGTTGATGATGACTCCTCGCTCTCACCTAAAGAATTAAAGGAAACATTCAGTATCTTTGCATATATCATGAATAATAAATATCCATATATCATGAATATACATATTCTACTAACTAGGACTTGTCATAGAAGACAATGCTGGTGCTGGATCAGAGGAATCCTGTGTAGAAGAACTTAAGGGGGACTATATAGAGGAACCAGAGCTTGCTACATTTGAGGGTAGGAGAAATCATCAACTACCAAATTCGGTTCATGAAAATTGTCTACAATATTATCTTCATCATCATTGCTAAATGGTTGAACATAAGCTCTAGGATCTTTATACAGGGCAACACACTTATCTTTAACTTTAGGATCTTTCACATAAAAATATTGTGCCACCTAGTTCACGAACATGAACTTTTCATCCCTATCTATTTTTTTAATCAAGATTGACATTAGCAAACCCATAGTAATCCTTTTGCTTATTTGCAAGAGACAAACAAAACTGAAACATTATGTATCCATGTTCGTTTGCACACCCATAGCGATAGATTAGCTCAACGATATCTTCTAGTCATCCATAATATGTTATAGTACTTTTTCCTAGATTCTAATCTCTTATGTTTGAAAAACATTCTCGTGAAAAGGTGGCCATGATACCATTGTTTTGTACCACTTTCGTATCATATACCTCAACTGTGTAAAATTACTATACATGCACGTAGCATCCACCATAGCATTGTACTACATAATTGGGATGCTCACATGAACCTTTACTTCTTCTGGTGTTGGATTACCAATGGCAACTTGTTTGCTAACCTAAAGTCAACATTGAAAAATAACAATCAAAATAACTTTTACTTAACTTTTTAATGAAAAATTTACACAATATTAACTTTAACAAAACTTACAAAATTCTTTAGCCAAATGGGAAATTCCTTAGCATATTTTTCTTTAATGCTATGTGTTGTTGTGCTACCGATTATCTCATTCTGTAGCTTTTCCAAATGTTGCCTATTATTGCATTATAAAAGTATTATTAAATTTAAAATATTTCCAGATTGTTCAATACGTACACATAAGCGTGATCTAATAATAAGTTTTGTTTTGGCTGACGAGGATAGAGAAGTGTGTTGTCTTTATTATCAGTAACATCTTGATCTAGAGTTTCCACGCCACGCATGAAATGAGAGGCAAATAAGAGACATTGGTTGGCCGCATAACTGTTAACTATTGAACCCTCTGGTCGAGCTTTATTATGAACTCGGCGTTTTAGGAAGCCTAAATATTGAAAAAAATGATGGAAAAACTATCGGTTACACGCATACATAACACATGCATTTCCAATACATGAGGAAAGAGTAAGTAACCTCTTAATTGGATACATCTAATGGTAATGGACTGGTCCTCCTACATAAGCCTGCTCTACAAGATGTTGTGTAAGATGTACGATGACCATAAAAGATGATGGAGGAAAGAGCATCACCAGCATCACCATTTCACAAAGTGTTTCTGATATAGTTTCTTCAAGATTCTTATAGTGAGGGATGTCTATAACTTTGGAGCATAACTTCTTGAAGAATCCATATAATTTAGCTATACCCTTCACTGCTTTTTTATCCTACACAATGTTGCGAAGTGCTATTGGGAGTAATTCATGAAGGACATGACAATCATGAGTTTTAAGTCCTATTAGTTTCCTCTCTTGAACGTGGACACATTTTGATATGTTTGCAGAGTAACCCTCTTGCAACTTCATTTATTTGAGACTAAACAGTATGTTTTTATCTCAATCTTTGATATTTTAATGTGAGATGGTGGCAACTTGTATTTGTCTTGTCTAACAATCTTCTTTGGCTGTAGCTCTTCTCGGATGTTCAATGCACTCAGATCATGACAGGCTCATTGATCATCTATTGATTTATTAGCATCTTTCAATAGTGTTAAGACAAGATTGTGGGAAAAAATTTCAATATGCATAATGTCTAAATTGTGTCATATTATAAGTTTTTGCCAATAAGGTAGCTAAAATAAAATGTATTTTATCCATCCTATAAGCAACTTTATGGTTTCATTCTCATCATTCATCATCTATGCTTATCTCCTTCATTTAAGTACCTTTTTATTCTTGTGCAAGTTCCTTACTCTGAGAAAAGCCTCTTTTGAATGTCGTTTCTTTCCAAACCTTACATTTGATAAATCCTCATGCCAAAGCACAATTTCAACCCTGAATAGAAATCGAGGATGATTTGTAGCCTCAACTGTCCCGTCAAACTTCTTGCTCTAGTTTTTTGGTTCTACATCCATGCGCATCTTTCAACCACCATCTATTAAACCAAGAGCAAAACCTTTGACTGTATCACAAATAAAGACTTTGGAACTCCAGACCACAAATTGGACAAGCATATGTTCCTTTTGTCAACCAACCAAAAAGATTAGCATCGGCTAAAAATTTGTTAATTGTCTATAGCAAAATAGCATGGAGTTAGAATGACTGCTTGACATGAGCATCATATGTCAGGACTACCTCCTCTCAGAGTTGTTTTAACTCATCAATTAGCAGCTCCTAAAAGACAACTATGTCATAGCTTGGTGCATGCTTTCTTAGTATTAGTAATGAGAGTATCATATATGGTTACTTCATATGTAGCGAAGGCAACAAATTATAAGGCATTAATACAACAGGCTATGTAGACTAATCTGAACCTATAAGCCCAAATGGATTGAATCTATCGCTAGATAGGCCTAGTCTGACATTTCTGCACTTACTGGCAAACTGAGGATGAGTTCAGTCCACATTCTTTCATGCCTCTGCATAAGCCGGATGTTCAAATTTACCACAATCAATGCGATCTTCCATGTGCCACCTCATGTTCCTAGCAGTGTTCTTGCTCATATATAGACATTTTAATCTAGGCATCAAGGAAAAATATCAAAGCACCTTTGCTGAAAATTTCCTTTTCTTAATAACAATCTCTATTACGAGTATTGAATTATGTTTGCATTTTTCCCATCGTGACACTCCACACTTTGGACACTCTTGAAGATCTTTATTATCCTTATATAGTAGAGGATGCAATCATTGGGACATGCATCAATCTTATTGTATACGAGACATGCATCAATCTTATTGTCTACGAGCCCCAGAGTGTCAACAATCTACTTTGCATTATAATATTGTTTTTGGTATGTTCTCTTTTCCTTTAGGAATTACCTTTCGCAACAAACTAAGAACCATATTAAATATTTATCCGCCATTCCGCTAAGGGTCTTACATGCAATAGTCGTAACATAAATAATAATCTGTTAAACTCAATACAACAATCATAAAGATCTTTTTTGTTATCTTCTATTAGCTTCATTATCTACGCCTAGCCTCTGGAATCACTCGCATCTTCGACATTTTTAGCAACTTATACATTTTTTGCAACTTTGGCATTTTCTTCAACTTTCGTATCCTCAGCAACTTCAAGATTTTCTGGAACTCTGACATTTTCCTCAACTTTGACATTTTTTGCAGCTAAGATATTGGTAAACATTGTCCGTGTATCATCTAACCTTACACCGTCAAATGTATGGGTTTGTGCCACTAGATCTATCTCTACAAGATATTCTTCCCCATGAAGCGTCCAATATTTGTACTCCTCATAAAATCTCCAACTTAAGTGTGCGGATAAATCTCTTTTTTCACCAAGCTTGAATTTTTATACTAACAACAAGAGCAATACAAGACTTCACTATTTAAAGTCCTCAGGTCTGCGTTGGCATACACTATGAAGGCATTTATTCCATCTTGATATGGACTATCCATGTATCTCTCAATACGAGGGATAGTGATCTATGACTTATCCGGAATTTTGCTCGCATGTATGTTATATACAATTATTAATTAATAGGAACAATTAATTTTAACTTTGATCAAGCTTATGCAACTAGATGTGTTTACTAACAACTTGCTTAACTCAACTACATTAATTAGTCAAAGTATCCAAAGTGCAAAGTCAACACATGAAACAAAAAATAATTTTGTGCCCTCAAGAACTTATATCATAACGGGACCGACATCTCTTATTATGGATAGAAATTTAAATAAAGACAGTGGGAGTCCATAATTAAGCATGCAAAAATAAGAAAAAAGGAATAAGACAAAGGGGACCTCATGTGGGCATAGACGGAGTAAATGAATTGGTGAAAAATACGATTGCAAGGCCATAATAGGTTTTGATAACTTAAGATGGAAGCAAAATCATTAGAGCATGCAATGACGTGCTCTCAAAAGAGCGCGTGGTGTTCATGGTTATGCGTTCAAGTTGTCCTATGTAGTCTGGTCTCTGAAGCTAGAACTAGTCCTCAGCATACTTAATATGGATGAAATCTATGCATCATCTTTGAACTTAGAAACAAAATGCAAACTGTAGGGGACTACACATTGAGTATGAGAGATAGTTTCTCCTTTTTTTTTTTGTTTAGAATTACTGCATAGCCTTCAAAATGCAAGTTCATTTACCTTTTCTACTGGAAATAGTGCAAACTAAACAATTAAAATATAAATGCTATACAATTTTTGCATTTCCAACTTTATTTGCACACAACCAAACAAAGATTTTTAGGAAGTCAAATCTATGGACCTTGAATACTTGAAGGTTTGTCAATAAATTGATACTTCTACTGTAACTCAGTATACCCAAAACTAAGTATACCCAAAACTACAAAAAATACCCAAAATTTCCATAAAATTAAGAAAAGTTCAAAAATTACCTTAAAATTGTCAGCTGGAGTAGGAGTAATTAGAAAATAATTTACTGTAAAACGGAGGAAAATTAGGGTTCGATATTGAAATTGGGTTAGGGTTTTAAGGAAGGGAATAGATTACTTACATGTAAGCGGCAGCGTGAAAAGAAGGTGGCAACGAGCCGAAGGAGGAGATGATTTCATTCGGTGGAAGTTGCTGAAATTAGGGCAGGAGGAGTTGATTTCGGCGATAGTGGCGACAGTTGGGGACTTGTGGAACTTAGATGAAATGGGTAGGAGATACCACCGGTGGGGTCGACGGAGAGGCAGTCAGTGATGCCATCGGTGGTGTCAAAGGAGGGGGGGGTTCAAGGACCGAGGGGAATGAGAGGGGGGTAGTTTTAGGAACGAGGAGGGGTTTTTTGTTTTGGGTTTGATTTTGGGTGCCAAATTAATTAGAGGGAAAGTTCCCTCTTGTGATTTCAGTGGGACCTACGGGTTTTCTGACAAAAAAATTTGTTAGGAAAGCTCAAAGTGACAGGCAATTAAATTAGTATGGGCCCCACTCTATCCCTTATGGCGTTTGTCGGAATGTGAAAAACCCATCAAGAATGTTAAACATCCGTGATGGCATATTCATAACAGCATTTGCCATCAGGAATGTTGGCATCCACGACAGTAAATTTCCCGTCACAAATGTGCCTATTTCTACTAGTGAATATTTTTTATATAACTAAAAATATGAAATAAGAGATCTAATAAGAAAAACAAATGTTAATTTTTTTATTATAAAAAAGGGAAAAATAAAAAAATCTAATGGATTTGTAAGAGAGAAGAAGAAGGTGAAAAGAAAAACGTAACAAAATAAATCAAGATCAACTACTTGAAACAATCACCCCTAATTATAGGGTTAAGACTAAACTCAACTAGGCCAACTCTTAACCAAAAACATCTTTAGGGAAAATATCTAAGTTTACTTGATCAATTAGCCAAGTAAGTATAATACTAGAGGGAGCTCAAGGACCAATTAAGTACATCTTTCCTTATGGAGCACCTTACGAAACCCCTAAATCTTGCCTTAGACACCAACTATCAAATAAACTTAAACTAGTTCACATAAGAATTTTGTGTTTCCTAATGAGCTCGAATCCTTAGGGGTCAATGTCTAATAAGTTTTAAAGACTTAGATTTTTGTAAGAGAAATTAGTGATTTGTGGGCTAAGAAAAGGATGACGAAATCTCTCACAAAAAGTTTTTGTTTATTTAATTAGTTCCTAATTGTCTCAAATGTGAAAAGCCTAACTAGAGAGTTGAATTAAAAATACTAAAAGAAGAACTTACCTTTGCAAGAGGGAGGCCCCTCTTGAAGCAAATCTTCTTTTCTAATCTTCAATCTTTTTCTAATTTAATCTTTCACAAATAAACATATAAATCAAAGAACCAAAATAGAACTATCCTAATTACATGGACCTTCCCTAACAACGGTGCCAAAGACCTAATGGGGATAAAAATATGCTAAATTGCAAGTGCACAACAATTAAGTTATAGTATTTATAAATATTGATCAACAGGGAAGGAGAATATTGGAAAGACAATCCTATTTGGATTCTTAGATTGTGTAGAAACCTAATGAGAGTGGTAAATAAAAGTGGTGTGTATTTTGGATAGAGATTTGTCACAAAAATAAAAGGCTAAAACAAGAGGGAATAAAGAGAGAAAAAGAAGAACAAAATAAAAGCAAATAAAATACAAAATCAAATCAAAACAAGCAGTGAATGAAAAGATGGAGGAAGTTAAGAGAGAAGAATAGGAATTTAGGATTGAATCCACTAGTTAATTTTAACTTGTATTTAAGAATTACTCACTTTCTATTCACATATTTTTTTGGATTTCCTAAGCATAGACTATCAAGTTACTCAAAGCAAGTATAACCTATCAAAATCATATCTAAGTAATATTTTCATTTATTAAAAGAATTAAATAAGTAGATAATAAGAATTGAGTAAGCATAATCTATCAAACTACTCAAAGAAATCATAGACTATCAAACTCTTTTTCTACAAATTAGCTCTCTAGTTGATTATCGTAATATGATCATTTTAAGCACAAAGAGAGTAATTAAAAAACACAAAAGAAATTAAAATAGTTCCATCTAATCCAAGATTTCCTACAAGAATTAGTTACTCATATTAAAAAATAAAAATAAAGAAAAATCTATACAGAAAAGCATTAAAGATAAGAAAATAAATCTAAACTACAACTCAAGTAAACAAAGAAAGAAAATTTACTCTACAAAGCATAAAAGGGCAATTAAATAAAGTTTATACTACAAAGCAATAAAAGGACAAGAAAAGAAATCTACACTAAAAACATGAAATAAATCAACACTAGAAAGTAATAAATCTATTCTACCAAATATGAAATTAAAATAAGAAATAAAATCCTTAAATATGAAATTCTAAAATAAGATTATAAAAAGAAGAAATAAAGACTTACATTTCAAGGAGTTGGCCCCTTGAGAAGAAAATCTTCATGGCCAAAAGAGAAGAAGAAAGAATATGGAAAAAGTGAAAAAATTATTTATTGCAAACAAAAAGTTTAAAATTTAGAAGGTCCTCTCAATTAAGAGTAACCATCCTCTCCAAAATGGAGTTTACCAAATTTTTACATATCCCTCAAATCCTCACTCTCTACCCCTATTTACAAATTACACAAACTAATACTAGCCTTTATAGATCAATCTTAGCCCCCAAGTTACATAATTTCAGCCTTTAATATGTAACTTTAATTAGGTATCAATGAAGGTACCGATACAACTATTGATATAGGTATGGACACATGTATCGACACTAGTATCAATATCACTAACGATACAGGTATTGATACTTCTTTGGTTTAAATTGTTTTGCTAAAATTCTTGGCTTCTTTTGTGTTAGGCTTCTATGGGCTTCTTCTGGACTTTCACAAGAATTATTTTGGGCTAAAAATAATCTTCATTTGAGCTTTTATTTGTTAAATTCTTTATTGCCTACAGATTAAGATAAAAAAATTATTAGCAGATATATTTATTCAAATAAAATAGATAATGAGAGTATAAAAGTGTAATAAAATGTAATGATCACTCTTCTTGATTCCTCTGATTTTGTTGCACGCTCTACTATGGCTGAGACATTTGCGATAGAGCATTTGACTGTTGTGAAGCATTGGCTTGAGCAGTGTGGTTTCCTTCAGGTGTTCTTGCTAATGGCGGCTGGTTCTTCAAGGTAGGACAATCCTTCTTGAAATGCCTGGGTTGACTACACTAAAAGCATCTGCAGTGAAATTTGCAACCTCCGAGTGGTAATTGACACATCTGATACAAGATGATAACTTCTTTGGTTGGTTAGCTCTATTATGACGAAAAGGAAATTTTGATATCACCGACCTCTCAGGCTGGTTTGATGTTGACTTGTCAACTGTCGGGCTTCCATCAGTTCTTGGGCACTTTGCTGAGTTCTGATTCTTATTTTGGATTTCCTCATATTCTAATTGGTCCTTCTGCACTTTAGCCTTCTCTAATTCTTCAACTATGACGTAGAGCAAACTTGGATAATTTAGGGAACTTGGCTTCATCTCTTGTACAACCATATTGTTCTATTGCAGCTATAGAAATTTATTAGCCCATTTATCCCTAACACCCTTAGGGATATACTTCTTGCTCATCAAATCTACGAATCTCTCTTAGTAGATTTGTCAGGTGGCCCTCTCCAGTGTCAGGGTTTCCCTCCACCATGTTGTGCTTCCTCTCTAAGCATGAAGATGACAAATGACGCTATCTGTTCCTCGGTACAATTTAGAACTATAAAAATCTTCTCCATTTACAAGATCCATTTGCATGAAGGTGGTAAAGACCTTACTCTCCTCCTCAGGCCTGCAGGTGGTCAGGATCAGCTGTTTCCTAGGTTGCTTAATTCTAGAGTCCATACAAACAAGAGGCATTGGAATAGGAGGAATGATGGATGGAGATGTTCTCGCTCCTTTTAGTAGCCATTTGCAAATGCAACCCTCGAGTAGGCATGTGACAAGTGACTCAATCACTTCATAATCCAACCCCATAATTATGATAGATGAAGTCCAATCGCTAATTTCTCTTTATCAGGAAGGTGATTAGACTACTCAAGAGTGAAAGAATTATTCGCGTCAAGTCTTAATTGAAAGCTACGCCCACGTCGGCTACACCTCTAATGGTAGCACGCTACAACTAACGCGCTCATCAATGCTCCAAAACGGCACTAAGATGGACCTCAAGAGGACCTCCCTTGTCAATATGACACTCGAGCTGAGTTTTGAGGGTCATCAGGAAGGGAAGACTACATGATTATCAACATGCATGTAGGAAGATGACATTGTCAAACTTCTTAGTAAGCATCTGAATGTTATCATCCGACTAAACAGCCAACTCCACAAGTGAGTCATACCAAATCGAGTAAAGTCTCAAAATGTTCAACATTACACCTCTTCTGAGACGAGCAACGGTCAAGCTCCTCAATACGCCTTTGAATGCCACTACCCAGGTCACAACGTCAAGTTTCACAATAAACCTCTAAACAATATCATTTTTTGGGAATGCCATACTCCACAGCGAGTCATGCCAAATAGAGTCAAGTCTTAGAATATATCATGTTACACCTCTTCCAAGACAAGTGTCCATCAAGCTCCTCAGTATGCCACTTAATGCTGCTATCTAGGTGACATCATCAAGCTTCTCAATAATCATCGGACTTGAACTGCTGACTCCAGACATGAGTCATGCCAAATAAATTCAATTCTCAAAATATTCTACATTATATCCCTTACAAGAAAGTATTCATCAAGCTCCTCAGTATGCCTCTAAATGCCGCTACCTAGATGACATCGTCAAGCTTCTCCATACACCTCTGAACAATATCACCAGACTCAAACGGTCGACTCCACATGTGAGCCATGCCAAATAGAGTCATGTCTCAGAATATTCCACATTACACCTCTTTCAAGACAACCGTCCATCAAGCTCCTTAGTACGCCTCTGAACGCTGTTACCCAATGTCATCATCACGTTTCCCAATATACCTCTAAATGATGTCAGCAGACTCGAACGGCTAACTCCACATGCGAGTCATGCCAAATAGTATCAATTCTAGGAATATTACACATCACACCTCTTCTGAGATAATCGTCGATCAAGCTCATTGGTATGCCTCTCAAAGTGACTTCTAGTAACACGTTCAATGAAGCACCTCTGTCAAACCATCTCTCGAAGGACCTACAAGACACATCCTGCTAATAGAATTCAACTGCTAGGCCTCTCACAGACCTCTGGCAATAACACCCACCTTTGTACATAACACTATCCTCACTAAATGCCATTAAATAGGTCAATAGCAAAAAAAACGCATGAAGAAATTCAAAGTTTTCAGAAATCCAAACTCAGGGCTTCTAGAATTTTAAGGGGGCTTGTAGGAGATTAGAAAGTACAGGCCGATCGACAAAGATGACTCTTACCTGAAGATAAACACCTAGAGGCACTGGACCATACTACACAAACCTAACAAAACGAAGGAAGTGGGTTAAAGAAGAAAAGAAGCTAATAAATCTAAATTTGTGTCACACATTCCCTTTCTTTAACCTAGGACTAATATACTCTGAGAGGAGCCCAGCCTAAAGACATCTTTCTACTCAGACTCAGGCTTTCTCTGATGAATTCTGAATGTATACATGGACTATTAGTAGGTTTGGCTCGATTAGTCGGGCAATACCTATATCTAGGCATGACCTGACCCATCCAACTAACACTTCCCTGACTCTACATAGTCTAACAAGTGCACTAGTGGACTGTATGATGATAAGCATAGGCCATACAAAGGATAAGGCACCGCTGACATGATTTGACCTCTCCCTCAATTGTCCAAAAGCAATAGACACCCATTCAATGCTCTTAAAAGGGTCTGCCATCATTTGTATCTTCTAGTATGCATTTCATCACCAATGGGTTGGATGATAGTTCAGAGTTCTCACTCACATCTTGTATCACCAGTCCTGCTTTTCACTCGCCCCTTTCCTAAGGGGATATCACATTGACCTAGGGTTCCATGAACAATGTGAAGCTATTATACTATCTGAGGCATACCATTGTAGGAGGTTCATCAAATATTTTAGCAAAATTGCTAGATCCTTGTCATGCCTCATGACCTATTCGGAGCACAATGAGGCTAGCACACACCACTTTAATGATAACTTCATCTCAATAATGTGTTAAGCACATAGTTATTGCTACTCATTTTCATATACTTACAAAATAGGTCAAATTTGAAAAAGATAATTTTTCAAAAAATTCAACAAAGATTAAAAACTATTTAATAAACTAACAATAAATTTTGTACCTGACCATTCATGTTCTCAACTAATCTCGTGCTCATAATCCGGTTCATAAGCTATTTGGGAAGGGAAACAAAAGCAATCTGTCTAAGTGGATTCAGCAAGTACCGTCAAAGGAATAGGAATCCAAATGAACTGACTTATAATTAATAATTCAAAATCAAAATAAAATAAAATAGTTCTAAAGCTAAATGGTAGAACAATAACAAATGATAAAAGTCATCGATATAAATAGGAGTGCGGACCATAAAATATGCATAGGTAATCTCACACCTTATTAAACATGATGTTACTACTAAGCATGTCTACTCAAATCGTAATCATACTCTTACAACTTATACCAAAGGTATAATGAATCACATGTAAAAATAATGCGATAATAATTAACAATATATAATATCATCCATTCTACTACAACATCATCATCGTATCACATCACCGTATTCATCATGAAGTAAATTGCAAATTCAAGCCACAACAGCATTAAACAAATATCATTACTTTAATTACGCTCTTATTTGGATATGCAATGACTGAGCCTGTCCGCTTCAAGTCATTACACATAAACACAATCTTAATCACATAATAGGTATTTATCTTAGAGTTCTCTAGCCAAGCAACCCTTAAGACATAACTCACCTCATTACTTAATCCCCATCCCCATTATTATTTAAGTTATTTTCTTTTGTACATATAATATTACATACTAAATCCCTATCCTCTGAAGAACTAACCATACAACTAGTTAGGTATTATATACCATTGTCGACATCACGATTGGTAGATAATCGCCTAGCACATATGTAAGTAATCCCTAACCTAGGAGATCGACTACCTCATATCTAGGAGCAGGTTAATAAATCCATTTATATGTATGAAGGATTAACAAATAAATCCTATCAACATCAATGCTCTGCATTATTTCATGGTTAAGAAAGGCATTTTAATAGGCCATGTAACTTCTGGTAAGGGAGTTCAAGTAGAAAAGGCTAAGGTTAATCTAACCGCAAATTTACATCAACCTAAGTCAATGAAAAAGATAAGATCTTCTCTAGGACATTTTCGTTTCTATAAGAGGTTCATCAAATATATTTAGCAAAATAGCTAGTCCCTTGCCATGCCCCATAACCTAATCAGAGCATAACAAGGCCGGCAAACACCACTCCGGCAATGATTTTGTCGCAATAATCTATTAAGCCTATAATTATTGCTACTCATTTTCATTTATTTATCAAAATAGGTCAAATTTGAAAAAGATGGTTTTTTAGAAAATGGACTAACTATTAAACATATTAAATAAACCAACAATAAATTCCATACCTGACCAATCAAGTTCTCAACCAATCCCTAAATTGAAGGTATCAAAAAGCAAGTCGGTACTTTCCATGGTCGGAATCGGATTTAACAATGAACGAATTCCTTGAGCAAATGATGTAGTATACTCAAAGCTTCTCCTTGGCCTCATTCTTTGTCCTCAATTTCTTTCATGAGATAGCATCCTTTACAGATGAGAAAAAAAGGGTTTTGAGAGAGAAAGTTCAGGTTTATACAGATTGAAACATGTCTGGTTTTGAAATAAAACAAACATGTTAGAAACATGTTTTTCAGCCAAATTCATCGAACCAGACATCTGGTCATAGGGCACTAGGCATTTTCTCATCATCTAGATGTCTACCACTATGGCTCAAGCAAAATATGACCATGGTGGCTGAAAACACCGATTTTTTTGGTGAGCTTTGACTAGGAAAAAATTTAAATACAATGAGTAAAATGTAGAGAGGAATGTTTTTTTGAATATAAGGAATTCAAATTCCAAATAATAGGAAATGGTCAAAATACTGTAGATTTGATGCCGAAGCCGATATTCGACAACTTTGGACCTCTCACGCAACTTCCTGAATCAAATACGGATCGAATGATAAATAATTTGAGAGTGATATCACTATGAAAGTAACAATATAAGACTCTCAATAATGTAAGTCATTATTTGATCAATCCAGCAATGAGAAAATATCAAAATAGTACACATTTGGGTACGAGGTGCTACATTCGACACCCTGAGAAGTTTCGACCTCAAACCTTCTTGATACACATAGAAACGGTATAAACACTCGTGTGTATTTAAGACATAGCTCAAAGATGAGCAAAGCATGCAAAGGTTGCATATTAAAATAAATTGGGGTTTTATTAGCAAAACCAAAATATTCAGGGTACAAATGTAAAAGCCCAAATCATTGTTTTCGTAATTTTTCTCAAAATACCATTCATATTTTGGAATTGAAAATAAAAAATTTTTTGAGAAAAAAAATGTAACTTTGATAAACTCAAAATTAGAAAGTTCAATTCGTAAATAAAGATTCCTTAAAACTAGAGGACTTTAGTGCAAAATTCACACTAACAAATACTTGAGCTCAAAAATTGTTCTCAACTTAATTTCCTAATTCATGAAATTGAAAAGGAATAAAAATTCTTTGTTGTTAAAAGACAATTTGAGAACTTGAAACTCAAAGGGATCAAAAATAAAAACAACCTTCAAAAGTGTAAGGTTTTTGTTGCAAACCAAAACCTTTAAAATTTCAAGGGTTTACATGCAAAGTGTCTTTTTTTTCCAGTTATAGCAATCAAATATTTTATTGACAAAGTTGCAAAACTCCAAAGCATCATAAGGGTTTATATGTAAAAAACATAAACACGGTATAAGGACTTAACTACAAAAGTGCAGTGATGAGATATGAAATCCAGAATTGAGATCCAAGATGAACTATTTTGAATACAAAAAGGAAGAGATAAAACATAGATAAATCCTTCAATGATATAAAAGGCTATAAGATTGTCTCAAAGACTTAGTGAAAGATTTTGCAATTCAAGATTATGGATCATCATCCAAGTTATTCTAAATTTTCTCAAACAACTTCTAAGTGCATTTGACATAGAAAATGTCATATTCGAAATAGGTTAAAGCAAACCCTCATAACAAACAACAAATTCTAGACAAGCATGTACATATGAGATATGATGATCGGAGATTCTAGAAAACTCAACAAGAGTCCTGAAGAGATAACAAAATATATCAACCTGCATATAGGCTAAAAGTCAACAAGAGATTTCACCCACCAAAAATTACTTGTTGGTTCAAATGAATAAATATCACACCTCACGGTGTGAGATCATATAATGTCAAAGGTAATGTCACACGCAAGACTTATACGCAATGTGATTAGGTCGACAGCACACCACTTGGTTGACAAACGAATCCATACGATATACTTAAGCCTATAATTTGCATGCTTATTTTTTTTTCAAAATATAAATTTGGGGATTACATCAGATACTTCAGGATCTTGTGAGAAAATACTTGACAAACTACAATTTATTTCCAAAACCTAATCAGAACCGACATATACCTAAATCTCCATTGTTCCTAACCTAGCAGTCCTCTACTCTGAAATCTATCGACTAGCTGAGAGTAATAAGAGAAAGAACAAAACAATAAAAAAATCCATCAGAGTAGATAGTGAAAGATCAAAAATAAAAGATGTAACTACAAAGACCAAAAATAAGCTATACTAAATGTTTACTCAGAATGTGCAGACTCAAACTTGTCCTCCAAAGATTTGCGTGGCCTCCGAGATGAAGAATCTCTATATGCACCAACAAGGGCATTAGTAGTAGCGGCCATGGCAACGGCCACATTGGTGGCCACATCAGTAGCAGCACCCATCAAAGTGGCTGCATCATGATCCGCCTGACAAAAAACTAGCGCAACCTTGTGAGTGATATCGATGAATCGCTTCCATTCCTAACCGGACACACTAAACCTAATGATTGTTGTATAGAAACATTCATGAGAACGCATCTTGCATGCAAACCTAGAAATGATCATCACTCATGGGAGCCTAAGGAAGAATTAGAGGAGGCTCACCCACAGGAACGTGAGCTAGAGGAGGACGTCGATTAGCTGCCTTAGCAGCGTATCGACGTCAGACAACCAAAATACTTATGTTTCTAGTAATCAAATTAACTTGACACTGTCCCCTAGCGACGCCTTAGAAAGAGTTTTGGTTTGCCATGAGTAGAGCCATGATCAAGTGTTAAAAAATTACTGATTTCATGGAAGAGGAAATATGAGTGAAATTGTGAAACAACAACCTTTGTTGATTGACCCTAACACGAGCAAAGAGTAACGCCAACAAGAGACGAATTTGGTGAGGCATATCATCACAACTACCCTCCTTCAGGAATATGTTCACCATCACAACGCCGACAATGATCCAAGCATTACAGTTAAGGGAACCCATCTTTTTGGATAGATGGTCCGCCTTAGTATCCTTTTCAAGAATCATCTCGTACACTGCATCAATATCGAGATTGTCCCACAATTCATGTAGATCGAACACCTCAAAAGTCTTCCCCAAAATATCGACACCTTTGTTTTGGGTATTTGTAGCTTGACCTAAGTCCTAGATGGAAATACAGATATCCCTTCAGAATCCCTAAGTCATGAACCACGCATCGTTGATATTATGAATATTATTGACAAATTCCCCGCATAGCTTCAGGATAGACCAATCCCTTCATCTTTATGAAAATTATCTATGCTTGATGAGAGCAGACACCATAGAGTTCTGTGTTGGCACCAATAATAAGAAAATCAACACTATGACCCAACAATGATGTTTAGGTTGCCAATTGATCGTATCCCTTCTAGAAGGAAAATTTTTGGAGTTTGGAAAAAAATATTTTGTGAAGGAAAGCTTGTTTTGCAATTTAGACCCCATTTGAGGAGATTTTGGAAATTGACACAAAATTCTTTTGGAAAAGTTTATGAATTTACTTAGATAAAATGTTTTAGTATTTTAACATGAATTGAAGACATTTTGATGATATTTTGAGTGAAAGTTGTTTTTATTTAAAGATTTTGCACTTTGAATCCAAGCATGAAGTTTGACAAATTTTTAAGAACTCAACTTTTATTTTGAAGAATTTGTATTTGATATATGAACCTTAATTATTAGTGATTGTTGATTCAAAAGTTTGAATGAATTATTGCTAAGAATTTATGTTTTAACAAAGAGAAAATTTTTGCATTTTACAACCTGAATTTCAAAAGACGTCATTTTGACATTTGAGTTGGATGAAAAGTTTTGAACTAACGATTTTATGAGATTGAATGACAAAGGATTGTTCAGGGTATTTAATTCAGATAAATTTAAATTGCAACAGTTGGGGAATAGATGTTTTTCAGCCATGTTGGATGTATGCCAATAGAGTAACTAGTTGAGTTTAGCTATGCTTTATCTGTAGTTACCCAATAGAATGAGAAGTTTTAAGAGAACCTTTCTTAAGGGTGGTAAGATATAACACCTCCCGCTATCGAAACCGGAAAATAATTTTGTAATCGATTTTTTGACGATGAGAGTTGAAGTATTTTTTTTGTTTATTAGTTAAAATATCTTTGAATTTCAATTATTAAAATAGAATTTTTACAAGGGTTTATGTGTTAAAAAGTGTAAACAGGTTTTAAGTCAAAAGAATTCAACTCAATAGTCAACCCGTTAAGCCAAGAACCCTTATATAAGGCCTAGATAACCATAGAATCAAATTTTTTAGATTTATGATCCCACAGGGCTTGCCAAGTATGTTGAAGGAAGATGATGCTTTTCAACATGTGCTCATCAACTTTGAGATTATTTTTTCTGTAGATAAACTCTTAGGCAAGTACCCACTTGCTTCTTTCCACCTTTGATTCCAAAACATTTAAATTCCTTGTGTTGAAAATATTTTGATTCATCATGATTGTTTATGACCATTTATTTGATGTATAATTAAGATTATATATGTATTTTTGGTGTACCAAATGTACGTATTAAATTTTAACCCTAGAGTCACAGAAATTTGATGAAAATCAGTGGGCCATGTACTATATGTTAGTTTTTTATGGTAGTATCTGCCATATTTTGTTTTATAATAATAAAACAAGTTCTGACATGTTTTAGCAAGTATGTTTTAGCAAGTTTTACAAAATCCTAAATGATAAAAATCATGTTTTTATTGAATCCATAACCATGACACATGTTCTAAGTATGTCAGATCATATTTTTATGTTGAAAAAGTATAAAGAAGTATCCACTTAGATTAGCACAAGAAGAATACGAGAAAAGCCACATTTGAAACCTGAAACATCTGCGAAAAACCAAGATTTAGACAACTGGTTTAGGATCTCAAACGTCTGCTGCATAGTTAAGATATCTGGATGGCAATTTTTAGACATCTCTGCAATGTTTTTCTGAATTAGGTTCTCTGTTTAGACACCTAAGATATCTAGATGGTTAATTTCTGAACGTGGCAAGCATTAACTGAGATGATGATGGGTGTAAGAGGCGTAAACTTAATGACTACTAGTTTGAGGATATGAAACGTTGAGAAGAGGTGACACGTTAAATATTTAAAACCTAATTTTATTAAACTCTTAGAATTTGCATATTTCTAAATATTGAATGATGACTAATAGTGTGTGTGTGTGGGGATTTGCATCCTCTATTCTTTCATGATTGAAATTCTCACTCAATAGTCAGTCATGCAATATAAACAAGTTGAGATTAGAAAACATCATGTGTAATCACCAGAAAATAAGCTGATATAAAAATATTTAATTTTCATTGGGGAGAATAAATAATAAATTAGCTTTTTAATGTGCGAGATTGGAAGCGGCCATTTTGATGAGTTTATTTCATAGTT
>JBAKGM010024623.1:0-23599 GCA_037177215.1 Asparagus racemosus
TCAGCTCTTGGGTTGGTTTGACTCGACCTTTGTTGACTAACCCCTTTCATTTTCTTTGTGCAGTTGCTTATTCCAGAGATCCGGTGGATCGATACAATCACTTTGGTCATGATGGATCTCATGATCCTGAAGTGACGCATGTTTTCCATGGGAAAATCCATTATTCACTAAAGGAAGTAGCTCTAAGATAGAGGATCATTCGTGCAGGTGGCTATAGGACCCTTCGGGAGATAATCACTAACGCGAAGTTTTCTGTTCCCAGCGAAGCAGCGTCCGTGAAACCACCTTTCCTCTTTGGGGATAGTGTTCCGAGTGGTAACTCCCTTTTTCGTTGGGGGCCAGAGTATTGGTATTTCACTTTGGAAGGCCGTCGATGTGCTCTACCAGAGATAGAGCGACAGGTTTCCTTCATGTACTTGCAGCATTTAGCTATGCCACGTCCCATATGCTTCGACCTTACTCATAGGGAAGATAGCATCAAGAGGGGCATTCTGAAATATGGAGGTGGCTTTCACCAAGAAGGAGTTTACGGGGTTAACATTGTGGGGTTGTGCCCTAGCTTTATTTAAGAGGACGCTCCCGTTAACGAAGTAGCAGTCATCCCAAGCACCTTTGGGTATGAACTTGCTAAGAGCGGGGTCCAATACCCTGAAGCGGATGCTAGGTTCCCTGGGTGGATTAGGTCAATAGGAACTCATTGGTGGTCTCACCTCGTTCAATTTATTCTCATCACTTTTGGGGACAGGTTACAAGAATTGGGGCTCTATGCCACCGTCAGGGCCTCCAAGTATGGCGTTGAAATCTCTGTGCTAACGTTATACGGCATCTTGGAATTATATAATTCCGATAGCAACACTTTCTTCACTCCTGTGGGGGAGGTTGGCGTTGCGTACTGGGAGCATAGTTGATAGAGCCAGGGCTTGGTATCATTTTGTCGCGGCTGCGACCGGGGTGAAGTTTGCGCTCCCACAGCATAATCCTAACTGTTAAATGACGTCAAATGGTATAGCAAGGTACTTGAGCTGCATCCTGATTTCTGAGTGGACCAGACTGGCGTAGTTTGGATCTCAAAGCATTGCAAGGAGTCCTCTAGGAAGGGTTCGAGGAGCAGGATTCCCGGTATGAGTGAATTTTTAGCTAACGATTTACTAGATAATGATCTGGATGAGTCTGGCGATCAGCTTGATTTTTCATAGCTAGCTGATATTGATAGTCAAGAACCTGTTGAGTCTCAAAGGCCAATCGGCGTCCAAATCCGTGAGCTGGCTGTACCTTCAATTCATCCTGAGGCACCTACTGAAATCCAGGGAAAGGAGAAAAGACCCTTACACGATTCCCCTTCTAAGCTAATACTGAAAAGGAGGTTCATGGTTACCCCTGAGCCTGAACTGGTCCTTGGGGGTTCTTCTAAGGCTGTGGAAGAATCTTCTCTGACTTCAAGGTAGGAAACTGGAGTTGGATCTTCAGGTAGTATATCGCTCATGCACCAATGTGATTGGAGGTGCTTTTTAATTTAACGTATTCTCCTTTGTGTGCAGACAAAGAACCCTTTGTCGTGGATGATGACGAGGAGTAGGTTGATTACGACCACTACGATACCTACACCTACTTGATTGAACCTGAGGATGCAAGAGGAGTTAGTGACATTGGTGGTCTCTCACACATGCCAGGTATTCTTTTTTGTCAATTCCATAGAATTGTCTCATTTTGATGATAAACATTTCTGCTCTTGATCATGTAGATGATGAGTTTAGTCTTGGAGACATGGGTGATCATTCTGAGTCAGTGGTCTTTTTGAGGGAGATCTTAGCACCTCAGAGCCTTTACCTAAAGATCCCATGCTTAGCCCCATTTCAGTAATGAGATGTCAGTTGAGGATCTCTAAGCTTTCTGATGAAGAGGATGAACCTTTGGTCTCATGTGCACCTACAGGAGGTATCCCAGAGTTGTTAGCTAGTTCACGGTATGAGGACCCAGTTGCTAGTGTAAGTGTTGAATTTGAGCCTTCATCAACAGGCTTGAAGTTGTGACCTCAGGAGTGATGACTGCGGTGACTATCACCACCTCTATCAAGGTGGGGTCTACTATCCCTTCCGTCGCATCTAATCTATTAGTGACACTCACACCATTTCTGATGGCAGGTCATGAGCGAGTGCATACCTTGCCCACTTTTCATTCGGGTACCATAAGCACAGCTACAGGGGCAAGCTCTTCGGATGTCGTAGCCATTCCTCAGTCTCCTGATCCCATTGATTTGATTGAGACGGAGATGAAGATATTGGCTGACGGTTTGACGAAGCTGCTTAATCTGAGTATTGCGAACGCTCTTAGCCTGGGGACAGGTTTGTCTGCTCGTGCCCTGAAACTATTGAGGGATCAACTTGAAATGTTGTCATCAACTGCTAGTTTGGCTCATGCTGAACCCTTTAAGGTGGCGATCGACGAAGCTGAAAGGCACCTTAGTGAATTACAGAATTTACAAACAACTGATCTCGAGGGCATTGTCGAGATCGAATTTCGTCATTTGCCTGCCGTCTAGAGCCAAGCTTTTGAGTCTGTCCGTAAAGAAATGGTGCAGATTGACATGAGGATCTGGGATTTGAATGAAAGTATTGCTTCCAATGAGGGTTACCACGCGGAGCTGCAGGATGCCATCCAAGAGAAGGATACTATTATTACTGCTGCCCAAGCAATAATTGTTGCAGCTCAAGCACGTTTGGTAGAAGCTCAAGCTCAAAAGGAAGAGCTTGAATCCGATTTGGCTGAGTTCACCAAAAAATGGGACTCTTCGGTTGCTAAACTTCAGGCCGAGATGAAGAAGCTTGCTGAGATCCGAGCTAAAGCTACCCTGAGGCTTTGAGGCTAAGATGAAGAAGCTTAAATCCTGAGGCTTTGAGGAAGAGGGCTCGGAAAGGTGCTCAAGAAGTCAGAGACGCCCGTATTGATAAATGCATTGTGCAAATAAATGCTTTTTATCTATTTGTAAAGGCTTCTTGTCAATGCTTCTCAGATCTCTTTTGAATAAAAGAACTCTCTTTTCCTCACTTTAATGTGTGTATAATAGGGGTGTAATATTAACGTATCGTAGTTACATTGTTGTTAGGGATATTTGGGGATCTAATTGACAGAGATGTAATTTTAACGTATCAGAATTTGACCAACTTGACACTGCTAGAGGTGTAATGTTAACATGGCAGTTTAGGATTAGGACTGTTTTGAGGTGTAATGTTAACATGACAGTCAAAGGGTATTTGGTAGAGGTGTAGTGTTAACGTGCCAATTGAAACGACGGACAGAGGTGTAATGTTAACCAGTAGGCTCAAAGGAGTCTAAAGGATGACTACCATTTGGAAGTGTAATATTAACTTAACGGTAGGAAATCGATGGAAGTGTAATGTTAGCTAATTGATTTTTGATAAGAGTGATTTGACAGAGGTGTAATGTTAACCGATCGAATTCGACAAGATAAGTCAACAGAGGTGTAATGTTAACCAGCCGACACAATCAAACCGATAGAGGTGTAATGCTAACGTATTAATTTTGTAGAATCAGTACTATTTAGAGGTGTAATGTTAACATGACAGTAGTAAGGAATTTTGATAGAGGTGTAATGTTAACGTGCAAACAAAATGGTCTGATAAAGGTGTAATGTTAACATATGACAGTAGTAAGGAATTTTGACAGAGATGTAATGTTAACATGCCAACAAAATGGTCTGATAGAGGTGTAATGTTAACTGGTCAGATCATTTGAGATGAGAAATCATTCAGAGGTGTAGTGTTAACATGACGATTTGGTCAAATGAAACTGTTCAGAGGTGTAATGTTTGCATGACAGTAGTAAGGAATTTTGACGGAGGTGTAATGTTAACATGCCAACAAAATAGTTTGACAGAGGTGTAATGTTAACCGGTTAGATCATTGGACATAAGAAATCATTCAGAGGTGTAATGTTAACTAGTCAGATCATTTGACTTAAGAAATCATTCAGAGGTGTAGTGTTAACATGACGATTTGGTCAAATTAGAACTGTTCAGAGGTGTAATGTTAACATGACAGTAGTAAGGAATTTTGATAGAGGTGTAATGTTGACGTGCCAACAAAATGGTTTGACAGAGGTTTAATGTTAACCTCTCAGATCATTTGAGATGAGAAATCGTTCAGAGGTGTAGTGTTAACATGATGATTTGGTCAAATTGGAACTGTTCAGAGATGCAATGTTAACATGACAGTGATGGTCTATCCAGAGTCAAGCAGAGGTGTGGTGTTAACTTGATGACTCTTTGAGGATTTTGATTGAGTTTTGGATCAAGAAGATCAATATTTCTAGTTCAGAGGTGGAAACTTAAACATGACTAGGAATTATGTGGGGATATAGGATTGGTCAGGATCAAGGATAGTATTTCTTAAGAAATTCCCCATTAATTGGCGCCATGGGCCTATTACCATTTTGGTCAATTAGACGGTATGCTCCATTTGAGTAGACTGTCTCACCTACAAATGGACCTTCCCATTTGGGTTGGAATTTATCTTTAATCTTATGCGACATAACCATGGGTCGACGGACGGCTAAGACAAGGTCACCCTCTTTGAAGGATCGTTCTTTGACTCTTCTATTGAAGGCTTTCGAAATTCGTGACTGGTAGATCTCGATTCTTTCCAGAGCTTGAAGCCTTAGCTCATCTAACACTTCTAATTCTTGGAGACATTTTTGGTGATGTTCTTCAATGGACATCTTTGCAGAAATAGTGATTCTCAGTGAAGGCATTTGAACCTCGAGGGGAATCACAGCTTCGCATCTATAGACCAAGGAAAATGGCGTTGAGCCAGTGGGAGTGCGGACCGTTGTTCGGTAAGCCCATAAATACTCTCCAAGTTTCTCATCCCAATCTCGTCTATTGGAGACTACGAACTTCTTCAAAAGTTTGATAATGGTTTTGTTGAAGGCTTCAGTTAGATCATTAGTAACTAGGTTATATGGCGTAGAAGCCACATCTTGGATTCTGAATTTGTTGCAGAATTTGAAGAACGGTTGACTAATGAATTGTGGGCCGTTGTTGTGAATGATTTGTCGAGGAATACTGAACTGATAAATCACATGGTGTCGCAAGAATTTGATTACCTGAGATGTCTTGACTTCCCTGAGGGGGATAGCTTCGGCCCATTTGGAGAAGTAATCTGTGATGGCCAGAATAAATCAATGACCCTTAGAGGACGGTGGATTGATTAGCCCAATAATGTCCATACCCTAAGCTTCGAATGGCCATGAGGCAGCTGTCAGATGTAATTCTTTCAGAGGTTGATGTAAGAAATCAGCGTGGATTTGACATGCGTGTCATCATTTAGCATATGTCACCGCATCCGCTATCATTGTCGGCCAGTAGTAGCCTAAATAGTAAATTCAGTCCTGAAGTCTGGGACCCGGTTGATGAGCTCCACATATACCGTCATGGGCTTCTTTTAATGTTTCTCGCGCTTCTTTCGATGATAAGCATTGGAGTAAAATACCATCGAAAGAACACCGGTAGTCATGACGTGCACTCTATTAGCCTCAAGAATATGCTTCGGTGAGCATAGTTGGTGGCTAGCCACTATGATGCACCTAATTTTATTAGGTGGCAAAGCAAGTGTAGCTGCTAGAGATGCTAAAGCATCTACATGGGTATTCCTGAGGTGAGCTAAATAGTTGATGTAAAATCCTTCGATGGATTGTGCAAGTTTCATTGCTGCTTCGTGATAGGGTATGAAGTCATTGTGACAGACCCCGTATTCCCCTTTGATCTAATTTATGACCAATTTGGAATCGCCATGGGCTTCGATATATTTGACACCCATGTCTTGAGCGAGTTGTAGGCCGATTATAATGGCATTATATTCAGCTACATTGTTAGAGCATGGCTCGGTTAATGAATAAGCCAGGGAGGACATGTCCATGAGGGTCGATTAGCACTACCCCCACTCCTTCAACGATCACTCCCTTGTGGTTATGTCTTGATCCACAATCGAAGTATAATTGCCATATTTGGTGCTCTAAGACGACGTTTGACTTGAGAACCTCGTCTGGAATGTCCTCGTAGAGTTTAGAAGATTCTGGAATGGGATGCTCTGCTAGAAATTCAGCAATCGCTTGACCTTTGACTGCTTTCTGTGATACAAACTCCATGTCGTATTGTGAGAGGAGTATCACCCATTTTGCTAGCCTATAATTCAGTGATCCTGGCTTCATCATGAGTATCTGGAGAGGATTAACTCTTGAGATGACATGAATAGATTGGCCGGTGAGGTAATGTCGCATCTTCTGAGTGGCGAAGACTAATGCCAAACATTCCTGCTCGACTAGATTGTACCAATGTTCAACGCCTACCATTGTCAGACTGAGATAGTAAATAGCTTGCTCATGGCCATCATTGTTCTTTTGCATGAGAAGTGCTCCCAGGGAATGGTCTATTGCTCTGTCATAAATTAGGAATGCCTGATTTTGGTGCGACTTAGACCGTCGGCTTTCTGAGATACTGCTTGATCTCATTAAAAGTGTTCTGGTAGGCGTCATCCCAGATGAATGAAATACCTTTCTTCATAAGTCTTTGAAATAGTTGACATTTCCCAGACAAGTTGGCAATAAACCTTCGGATGTAGGCTAATCGTCCTTGTAAGCCTCTGAGTTCTTTGAGATTCCTTGGAGGCGGCATCTCTTGGATGGCTTTTACTTTCTCAGGATCAACATGTATTCCTTTGGATGTGACAATAGATCCAAGGAATTTTCCTGATGATACCCCTAGAAAGGATTTGGTTGGATTCATCTTGAGCTAGTGTTTACGCATGATTTTGAATATCGTTTTCAAGTCGTTAATATGGTCTTGCTTATGACGACTTTTAATTGTGAGGTCATCGACGTAGCACTCGACTATCTTGCATAAATGTTCACGGAAAATCATGTTCATTGCACACTAATAAGTAGCTCTGGCATTCTTCAAACCAAAGGGCATTACTGTGTAACAGAATACTCCTAGAGGTATTCTGAAAGCCGTGTGCTTTTAATTGTCTGGATGCATTTTGATCTAATTGTATCTAGAGAATCTGTCCATAAGAGACATTCTCTCGAACCCGCATGTGTTATCAACTATGACATCTGTGATAGGGAGAGGGAACTCATCCTTTGGACAGGCAAGGTTGAGATCTCAGAAGTCAATGCAGATTCAGATTTTGTCGGTCTTCTTCATTACCACCACAATGTTGGCTACCCAATCAGGATGTTGTTCTTCACTGATGAATCTACATTGAATGCGTTTGTGGATTTCCTTTTCGATTTGCTTCATTACCTTAGGGTAGAAGCGTCGTTGTTGTTGTTTGACTGGTTTGACATTGGGGTTGATGTTGAGTCGATGCATAGCCACGTTAGGGGTCTAGACCCGGCATGTCTTTTAACTCCAAGTGAAAACATCGATGTATTCTTGAAGGAGAACTATGAGTTCTTCCTTCTCAACAGATGATAAACTTTTATTGATGAAGATAGGCTTGGGGTGGGTATCGCTGCCAATGTTAATTTGAACTACCTTATCTTCAGTGGGCGGTTTTCTAGCTTCAAAGCGTGACTCCCATTGCTTTTCAAGCTGTCTCGTCCATGGATCGTCTTCAAGGTCTTTGAGCACTTTAGACTCATCAAGATCACCAGTCAGGTCGTAAGAGACCATATTGACCGTGAATAAGGCACTAATGCTGATGTCAGAGTCCCAATCGGACATATTTTAAGAACTAGAACAGCTGAATGCTTGCTTGATATGTGTTTCAGCTTCCAGGGAGATAGAACCAAGTCCAGGTTTAGTTCAGTTATAATAATCAAGTAATTCACCTTCTGGTGTAAAGGGATCAAAGGGACTCGTAATCCTCTATTGAAATTCAACCCTTGATTTGCGATAAGGTCATATCCCATCTTTGCCATACTCCGCTGAGATTGCAGGCTATATTGGGTAAACTCTGGCTCCTTCTCAGCTTCTTCATCGGAGTTTGATAATTGAGATCGAGCCTCAACTTTTCCAAAGATGATCGATTTCTGGATGTTCCCTTTAGGCTATGCTATAAAGATGGCATCCTGCGAATTATCCAATTGCTGGTAAATTGAGTGTGATTCATGTATCGGCATTTGTAATGTTAGTTCAGAGGTTAGCTTAGCCATCAAAGTTTCAACTCTTGAGTTTTCAGACTCAGAGTTTAAAGAATAGTCATAAACAAACTATTCTTCATTAAAGATCCAAATGCCTTGATCTTCGACGGATTGGTTGACACCAAGGTTATCCATAGTAATTACAAGTGAATCTATCTCCCAGACTAAATCATCAATAGGATCTAGCTCAACATCTGCCTCATTACCACTATCTTCGTCTTTGGGGAGGGCAATCTCAATTGTTTGATTTTCATCATACAAAAGAGAATCAGTGAAGTAATTCTCTACTCCCTTGAAAGGATATTTTTCAGCATCGACCCTCTGTTGAACTCCCTGTTTATCAATGTATTTAAAACATTGATGAAGAGTTGAGGGGATGATCATATTAGAGTGGATCCAAGGATGTCTAAGCAGAAGATTGTAGGACGTTTCACCATCGATAACGTAGCAGGTCACTTCTATATTTAAATCTCCTAGTTGACAATTGAGTTGAATTTTTCCACGGGAACAGCTACTGCTGGAGTTAAAGTCGAGGATGGTGGCGTTGGTCCTTGATAGCTTATGGGAAGGAATCCCTAAAAAGCTCAAGAGCCTCCGTGGAATAATGCTCACTGCGGAGCCTGGATCGATATGGATCCTCTCAACCTTTGTTGACCCTATACACCCAATGTAGTAAAGGGGTCGATTGTGATGTTGGTCCTTGACAACCATGTCATCTGGGGTGAAGGTGATGCAAGGCGTTTGCTATTGGCATTGATAGCATTGCTCTGACCCTTGTTGTGAGGAAGTTCAGTCACGTGAGCGAGAAATGCTTCATTATTATCTAAGACTTTCCTCAAAGCTTCCCTCGTATCCTTTTACAAATGTAAAAGTTCATGCAAAGTGATGTGAGTTGGGATGTTGGAGAGCTGGGCGATGATGTCATATCTGAACGGGGCCTTGGGATCATTTAGAGGGCGTTGCAAGGTCTTATCAAAATGAGCCTCTTTTTGTTTGACCGGTTCGAGTTGCTTAGATGTTCCCAACTGATTATAATCCCTTAAGTAATCCTTGCCAGATCTTGTTCCTGCTAAAACCTTTTCTCTCCATTTGAGTCGGTAAGTGAAGTGACATGCATAGATTCTTCTTCCATGATCGCAGAGATGGTATGGCAAGTCTTCGTTTTAGATTTGGACTTCGGACAAGTCCAATCTTCATCTTGAACGAGGTCCGGATGCACCCACATGATTTCCCCCTTCTTGGTGGGAGAGGGATCAGGCCTCGGTCCCGTTGATTCGAGAAATCATGGTTGATTACTTCCATCCTTGTAGCAGGAATGGGGACAACACCATTTTGAGCTCAGATTTCTGGCATAGAACCAAGGTGGAGGGTTACCATATTTGCGATGACTTTCTTCTACTCAGGTTTGAGCTTAAGAATTCTAGACTCAAGGAACGTCTGAATCTTATCCTTAAGGATATAACAATTCTTTGTCGGATGTCCCAACATTCTATGATAGAAGCAATAATTGAGGTCGCTAGTCTTTCTAATCTCTTCAGGGCGTCAAGCTTCAGGGAGCTTCAAACGATTCTCCTTGTTGAGGACATGGAAAATAGCAACTGTATGTTCGTCCTTGAACGAATAGCTGCACTGGGAATTTTTTCTTGGTTCTTTTTGCGAGCTGTTATTCGAATTCTGGACTCCTACTACAAAAGTCTCCTTAGCTTTTGGCTGTGACGTTTGCCCTTGCTTACCCTTGTTACCTCTGAAATTGGAGGGGGGCTCAACCTTGTTGAAACGTTTTGATGACTTTTCAACTATCTCAGCTTGTTCCATCAAATCTTTCCAAGTATGGGTAGTAACAGCACCCATGTGAGCTTCAACCTTTGCTAGAAAGTTATGCCGGCAAGTTTGTAACAACATTGGTAAGGGCATATCTCGACATCCTAATGTCAAGTTGCGGTATCGCTCGATGTACTCTCAGACTGTCTCATTCCCGCTCTGGTTCTTGGGGAGGAGTTTGGCCATGGTGACATCAGATTGTTCTTCGTGAAATTGCGAATTCTAAATCTACCCAGGATCTGATTGAACCTTCAAGCAGACTCTAGAACCAATCGAAGGCTACCCCTAGAAGAGTACCAATAAAGAGATGTGCGTTGATGGCATCGTTACCTACTATATTCCCTGTTTGTTGATAGAAGTAGTAGATGTGTTGATTTGGGGATCCTTTGCTATCAAACGTATGCAACGTAGGTGGTTTGAATTTTATTGGATAGGGAACCATATCCCACTCGATAGGATGTGGACAAATAATCCCTACATTTTAAAAGTCTGTTCGCTGAGAGGGGACATCAAGCTGCTTTTGAATATCTTACAGGGCCTTTGATTCCTTGCTTGGTTTTGCGAATATCATCGTTTCTAACCTCGCATGTTCAGAATCTGTGTCGCTCTGGTGTTCTTGATCTCCTTCATTAGGGTTTTTGTCAATTGGCCTCTTTCCTTTTGAAGAACTTGCTTGCGGACAAGGATTGGTCAAGAGCTGCTCAACCATCCTTTCTAAACATTCAATCTGATCATTAGCCTCTTTCTTCTAGATTGCCATTTGAGCTGGAAGATCCCCTCGGTCTATTGTATTTACCTCCCATCATTGGCCTTAACTTGAACTAGGGGTTGGGTTTGATGCTATGGCCGAGTTGGCGTCGCTGGTAGCGGGTTGATTCGAGGGCTGTGGTTATTGCATGGAAGAGTAGTTGAATGAAATTGCTGCTTTCTTCCTTAGCCTAGTTTTGCGAAACACTCCTTCAGCTTCTAAAAATATAGACTGGATGCCGGGGGAATACACTGGATCAGGAGAGCTATCCGTATTTTCCTCATCGTCTTCAGAAGTTACACTTGTCATGTTAACAGTGAAGACTTGAGTTTTATTTCATCTGGCACGTCATCGTCGCTTAGTTCGAGCTTCTGAAAGCTTGAGAACAAGACCGAGACAGTTGAAAACTGACCGTTTGCATTGACAACCTTCTTGGACTACCGACACTACTTCCCTGAGGGTCACGCAATGCTGACATTGGTGAGCTTTCTTCAGAGTTATAAATTCTAGGAGATAAACATTAGTGCCAACCTCACTGGCTTTGGTTGAATGCGAATGTCGCTTATGACGACACTGGCCAAATGCTTGGCTAGTGGGAATTTTATTCCTCTGAGGGAATTTTGAAGAGGGGTTACCCCCCCTTTTTGGCTTCTAACGAGGAAGCATAGCGAGCATCACAAGATGCTTTAAATCAAACTCCTAGAGGAGTTGATGATTGGAGACCAAGATTAGATGTGTTAACATCTTGATCTTCGCTTGAGGCGAAAGTCAGACTTCTTTCGCTTTTGGCGAAGTTCGTTCGGTTTTCAGCTAAGCTCGAACCTTCCTTAGCGAGGTGGTATTCACATACACGGGGGTCGTATTGGACCTGATGTTCGCTCTGTGGTAAATTCTACGACAACTGCATGTAGTTGATGAGATTTCATTCTTGGAAATTGATTCCTCAAACTTAGCTTGGTCAAATTCAATGACCAAAGTTTCAGCAAGAGACCCTAGGGTCTGAGTGTCAGTTTGCGACACGATCTTCTCATCGGTTGAGAAAGAAGTCCCCAGGAAAGTTGCCATCCTGTTTCAGGTCTTTTCTATTACAATTAACTCAGATTACAATTGAGAAACAATAATGAAACAAAGGAAAATTTTATATTTTCCTAGGGGTTCTTTTCTGTGTGCCGGTGGAGTGTCAATCTTGTACTCTGTTGACGAACTAAATCAAGACTCACGAATCTTTTGCTGTTGATGAGGGTCGAATCACTTAGAAGGTAGATCAACCTTCTTTTTATGAAACTCCTCTGTATATGCGTATGTGTCAGTTAGCTCTCTCCGCACGCTCTCTTTGAATGAATGATCTCCTCTCCTTTTATAGGCTAAAAGAGAGAGTTAATGACCTCCTTAGGACGTGGGTTAGTGGCCATTAAAACAGGAGATAGTGGGGGCAGTTATCCATTGAAAATAGCTCTGAAAAGGTTATTTGTGCGAACTTCATGGTTCTGGCGAGGTTTGCGGAAGTCGTAGGTGAAGGTCATTGCAGTTGCGGGCGAGGGTCGCTCGAACGTGGGGCACCTTCTTTGGAAGTGGAAGACTTGGTCCACTTTGCTGATGCTGGGGAAGCTTCCTAGCTGGCGAGCTTCACTTGCGAACTCAGATTTAATGCAGAATCTAGTTTTTGGTGGGGTTCACGTTGGTCGTTAGGTGACCTTTGCTATAATCTGCTATGGGCTTGATTTTGGACCCATTTGAAGCATTTAGCCCATAGGCGTTCACTTCTTAGGTCCAAGTTAGTCGTTGACGTAGCTAAAAATATTTTTTGACGGTCTACAGGGAGTTCCTTTCTCTTAAGAGGGTGTGCCACTGTCTGTATTGTGTGACCCTGAAGGAATCATTATGGCAGTTCAAACAAAATGCCAGTGCAAATCTATTTCTACAAAGGAATCGGTCTATAATCGCCTGAGCCAAGCTCTTGAGTCTTTAGAGACTAGGTGGCTACATGTTCAAAAGGGGAAAACTAATCTCCAAGCATTCACTGTCAATATGGCTAGTGTAATCTCAGAAGATGAAGAAGGAGATGTTGATAGTCCTTCCAATCCCAAATATTCTCCTGGTATTGGAAGTACACTTCAAGAAATCGATGGTGTTTATCGCTGCAGTAGGTAGAGGCAAGGGGTGACAATCACTTTGATTACTCCCTCCTTTAGATGCATGGCCCGTGAGCCTCTTCTCAAACTAACCAACCCTCTACTAGCGACGCTAATTCTGCTATAGCGTCAAATGCAACACCTCGTTCAGGCTAAGAGTGGGGTGGGTAGTAGATATGACGTATAGAGAAGCACTCGACTATCTCCTCTGACAAATGGAAGACCGAACAAAAGCATTTGACCAGCATTTTGAGCTTCTCGAAGTGATGCTTCAACAACTTATGGTAGTTTCCCAGCAGCAGCATGTAAGCTCCTCAAAAGGGGATGACCACTTGTGGAAACTTCTTTGGAGAAAGAGCAGTCATACCATGAAGGCACAAACTCCAGCCACTTAGGATCGAAGACGTCAGCTCTGCCTAAATTGAGCCATGAGGCGAAGGCCCTTGAAAATCTCCAAAACCAGCTCAACACTCTCACGCAGCCGATGGAGCTAAAGAAGGTCAGATTACTTGAACATATCCTATTGAGTGGGATTCAGTTCTCTACCCAATGAAGTTCAAGCCACCAACATTACATATGTTTGATGGCAAAGGATCCCTAACCAACACATCTACAACTTCCACCAATAAATGAGGAATGTGTGAGATAATGAAGCCATCAAGGCAAGATTGTTCATTGGCACCCTTAAGGGAGTAGCATTTGATTAGTTGATCAATCAAATCTAGGGCTAATTTGGGTCACAGTTCCTCTCCCAGTTCCATGAGGAACAGTCGGATGTCACCATGGCCAAGCTTCTCTCTAAAAAGCAAAGTGCCAAGTCAAAGTGAAGCTTCTAGCGAGGCTCGCCCAAAACGAGCTTCACCCAAATAGTCCACGTGGGACACATAGCGAAGTTCACCGAAGCCATAGCAAAGTTCGCCGAAGCCAAGGCCACAACGAAGCTCACCAAAGATGTAGCGAAGCTCACCCAAGTAGCAGTGAGCTTCACCCAGTAGCCCACGTGGGTCATGTCACCCATTCTAGTGAAGTTTGTTCATGGTCGTTATTGGCGAACCTCACCCGTGGCCATTATTGGCGAACCTCGCCCATGGCCATTATTAGTGAACCTCGCCCACAGTCATTATTGGTGAACCTTGCCCGTAGTCATTATTGGTGAACCTCGCCCACAGTCGTTATTGGTGAACCTTGCCCGTAGTCATTATTAGTGAACCTCGCCCGTGGCCATTATTGGCGAGCCTTGCCCACAGTCGTTATTGGCAAACCTCGACCATAATCATTCTCAGAAGCTACTTTTAAGGAAGCAGTTAATGACCACTAACTCACCCATTTAAGGAGAGCTAATGACCACTAACTCACTCATTCAAGGGGAGTTAACACTAACTCACCCACTCAATGCTCCCAAGCCTATAAATCGGCATGATCAATATGAAGCAAGGGGAGAGAGGTAGAGGAAAGGTCTTTGCCATTGGGGGGGGGGGAGAAAGAGAGAGATTCAGAGGCTAGACAAAATGCCTATCTCTCCTCCATTCTCATTGAACTTCATAGATCATTGTCATCGGCTAATCATTTGGCCCGATCAACAATCCTTGTGAGAAAGGATTCATTCTCTTCAGCTAATCATTTAGCTTAATTGACAGTTCTTGTGAGAAAGGATCTGTTAATATCTCTTCATTCAGAGAAGACTACGCTATCTTCCGAGAGATTAGAGATCATCAATCAACGAAAGGCACTAGGACCCCAGCTGACAACTCACACACATAGAGAGATCACCACCACTACACTTGCGATTCTATTGAGAAAAGTTGCTAAGAGAATACTGAGCTATCTACCAAGTAATAAAATTCTCATCAACAACAAAAGACTCGTCGTCTTAGTTGGTGCGTCAACGGAATACAAGATCGACGTTCCACCGACACACAGAAAAGAACTCCCAAAAACTATAAAATTTTCCTTAGTTTCATTGTAATTCTTCCAATTGTAATCTGTGTCAATTACAATTTTAAAGACCTAAAACAGGATGGCGACTCCGTTGGGGACTTCTTTCTCCTTCGACGAGAAACTTGTGCCACACACCGACACTAAGACCCTTGGGTCTTTTGTTGAATCGCTGGTCATTGAATTTGACTAAGCAAAGTTTGAAGATTTCATTTCCATGAACAAAACTTCATCAGTGGTGAGTGTACACAACCGTTGTAGAATTCGCTACAGGGCGAATCTTAGGTCTAAACTAACCCCCGCGTATGTAATGCGACCTTCACCAATGGCAGTTTGAACTTAGCTGGAAGCCAAACGAACTTCGCCAAGAGCGAAGAAAACTCGACCCTAGTCTTAACATCAAGATATTATCACATCTATTGATCTCAGACATCAGTCCATGACTCCTTTAGGAGTTTGATTTAAAGCATCTTGCAATGCTTGCTACGCTTCCTCGATAGAAGCTAAGACTGGGGGTAATCCCTCATCTAAATTCCCGCAAGGGTTTAACATCATTAATGATGATTCTACTGCACAGAAGTCTGGCCAGCGTCGTTGTAAGCGATGTTCACACTCCAAGGCCAAAACAAGCGAAGATGGTACTGAAATATGCCCTCAACTTGGAACTAATGTTGATGTAAGAGAATTCATATCTCTGAAGAGAGCCCATCAATGTCAGCATTGTGCGACCCTCAGAGAGGTGATCTCAGCAGTTCAAAGAGTTGTCAATGTAAAGCTATTTCTGAAAAGGAATCAGTCTTCAACCATCTTAGTCATGTTCCTGGGCCTTCAGAGGTTCGGACTAAACGACAATGACGTGCCCGAAGAGGTAAAACTCAAGTATTCATTGTCAACATGACAAGTGAAACTTCTAGAGATGAGGAAGAAAGTACAGATAGCTCACCCGATCTGGTATATTCTCCTGGCATTGGATCCATTTTACTAGAAGCTGATGGCGTGTATTACAACACCTTATTAAGAAGAAGAGTAGCGATCTCTTTTGACTACTCTTCCCTCCAAGCGCGAACATGGCATACTTCATCTTTGGTCAACCAACCTACTTCTAGCGATGCCAACTCTACTATAGAATCAAATGCAACCCCTAGTTCAAGTCGAGAATGATAATGGGATGTAGATGTGATAGACCGAGAGGATCTTCTTGCTCAAATGGCTCTTGGAGAAGATGATTGGGCAACTCTTGTTGGCATCTAAACCTCAACTAAGTTCTTCAAAGAGGAAGAAACTGATCGGTGAAAATTCCCCAGAAGAAGATCAAGAGCATCAAGACAACGCAGATTCTGAACATTTAGGATCAGAGATGACAATACCTTCAAAGCCAAGCAAGAAAGCAAAAGGCCTTGGAGGACATCCAAAAGCAGCTCATCGTTCTTTCTCAATGAACCGAGCTCAAGAAGGTTGGAATCATCTAACTTTATCCCGTCGAGTGGGACATGGTTCCTTACTCGATGAAATTTAAGCCTCCTACATTGCATATGCTTGATGGAAAAAGATTCTCCGAACCAACATATCTACTACTTTCACCAACAAACTGAGAATGTAGTGGGCAACGATGCCATCAAGGCATGACTGTTCATTGGCACCCTTTAGGGGGTAGCGTTTGATTAGTTCCAAAATTTGCCTGAAGGTTCAATCAGATTATGGGCAGATCTAGAGTCAAAGTTCCTTTTGCAATTTCACGAGGAACAATCTAACATTACGATATCGAGATATGCCTCTACCGATGTTACTTCAAACTTGTCGGCACAATTTCGTGGCATGGATTGAAGCTCACATGGGTGCTGTTACTACCTACATATTGAAGATTTGATGAAACAAGCTGAGATAGCAGAAAAATTATCAGAATGTTTCAACAAGTTCGAGCCTCGCACTAACTACAAGGGAAATAAAGGCAAACAAGGGCAAACTTCACAATTAAAAGCTCAAGAGACTTTCACAGTTGGGCTTCAAAATCCCAATAACACCCAACAAAGAGAACCCAGGAAGAACTTTCACCGCAATTATTCATTCAAGGATGAACATACAGTCGTCATCTTCCATGTACTCAACAAAGTGAATCATTTAAAGCATCCAGAAGCTCGATGTCCCTAAGAAGTTAGAAAGACAGATGACCCCAACTACTGTCTTTTATCACAGAATGTTAGGACACCCGACAAAGAACTACTACATCCTCAAGGATAAAATCCAGGCCTTCATCGAGTCAGAAATTCTTAAGCTCAAGCCTGAGTAAAAGAAAGTCACCGCCAATATGATGACTCTTCAATTTGGCTCCATGCAATAAATCCAAGCCCAAAACGGCGTTGTCCCCATCCCTACTGCCAGGATAGAAGTGGTCAACTATGACCAACAGAACCGCCAAAGCCAAGGCTTAATCCCTCTCAGTACGGCGAGAGGTGAAATGATGTGGGTACATCCCCATCTTTTACAAGATGAGGATTGGACTCTTCAAAGTCTAAAAACAAACATGAGATGAAGTCTTGCAACGCCATCTCAGCAATCGTAGAAGAAGAATTTCTACATATCACTTCACTCACTGATTCAGAAGGAGAGAAAGTGACCATAGTAAGGACTAGATCTAGCCGAGACTATTTGAAGAACTACGATCAACCAGGACCTTCCAAACAACCAACAGGTCAATCAGAAAGAGACTCAGTTCGACAAAGTTTTGCAATGTCCCCCAAATGATCCTAAAGCTCCATTTTAGTATGATATCATGGCTCAATTAGCTAATATCCCAGTTTGTATAACCTTATTCAAACTTTTACGTTTGTCTAAGGAGATGAGAGATGCTTTAAAAGAAGCTTTGAATGACACTGAGGCATTTCTCGCCCACTTGCCTGAGCCTCCTTAGGACGAAGAACACAAGCAATGCTATCAGTACCAACGGCAGGCACCTTATATCACTTTCACTCCAGAGGATATGCTCATCAAAGACCACCATCACAATCAACCCATTTACTATATGGGGTATATAGGGTCAGTGAAGGTTGAGAGGATTCACATTGATCCACGCACCACATTGAGCATAATTCCAAGGAGACTTTTGAGATTCTTGGGTATCCCCCTTTACAAGCTCTCAAAGACTTCTACAACCATACTCAGCTTCAACTCCAGCAGTAGCTGATCTCTTGGAAATATCCAACTTAAATGTTAGATCAAAAATTTGAAGACAGAAGTGGCTTGCTATGTCATCGACGTTGAAACACCTTACAACCTTCTCCTCGGATGACCATGGATCCATTCCAACATGCTTGTCCCCTCAACACTTCATTAGTGTTTCAAATACATTGATGAATAGGAGGTCCAACAAAGAGTTGAAGATGAAAAGTATCCTTTCAAGGGGGTAAAGAATAACTTCACCGACTCTCTCTTGTACGATGAAAATCATACAATCGAGATTGTCCTTTCCAAAGATGAAGATAGCAGTAATGAAGCGGATGTTGAACTAGATCCCAATGATGATTTAATTTGAGAGATAAATCCACTTATTATTACCCTAGAGGACCTCTGTATCGACCAGTCTGCCGAAGATCAGGGCGACTGGATCTCTAATAAAGAAGAGTTTGTTTATGACTACTCTGAAGACTCTGAGTCTGAAAACTCAAGAGTCAAAACTTTGATGTCCAGGCTAGCTTTAGAATTGGCATTGTATATGCCGATAAGTGAGTCATACTCATCTCAAAAGCAGTTAGGTGACTCAGAAGCTGCCACTTTCATGGTCCAACCTAATAGAAGCACCTTGAATCCGATCATCTTCGGAAAAGTTGAGATACGACCTCAGCTATCAAGCTCAAATGAAGAAGCTAAAGGAGCACCTAAATTCTCCCATTACAGCCAATAGTCCTAGCAGATTATGGTGAAAATGAGATATAGCCTCACAGTAAAACAAGGGTTGAATTTCAACCAAGGGCTAAGAGTTCCTTTAACTCCCTTTATACCACAAGGGGAGGTTTTCAATTATTGTAATCGAACTAAATGAGGACTCAGTTACACCTCTCCCGAAGCCGAGTCACAAACAAGACCAGCATCTGATGACTTCCTAAGCAGGTCTTAAGATACATCCAACTGGAATTTTGACATCAGCTTTCGACATTAGCCTTAGAGTCTTGCTTAGTGAATTCATGGCCAACATGGTCTTATATGACCTAACCATGGATCTTGATCAATCTGAAGTGTTCGAAGATTTCAAAGATGATCCATGGGCAAGACAACTTGAGAAGCAATGGGAGTCACACTTTGAAGTCAGCAAACCACCCACCAAAGATAAAGTGGTTCAAATTGACATAGGCGATGAAGTTAATCCCAAACCTATCTTCTTCAGTGAAAGTTTATCATCCGCTGAAAAGGATGAACTCATAAATCTCCTTCAAGAATACATCGACGTCTTCACCTAGAGTTATGAAGACATGCCTGGCCCCAATATGGCAGTACATCACCTCGACATTGACCCCAAGGTCAAACTAGTGAAACAACAGCAATGACGCTTTCATCCTAAGTTGATGGAATAGATTGAGAAGAAAATCTACAAACTCATTGAATGTGGGTTCATCCATGAAGAGCAACATCCCGATTGGCTAGCCAACATCGTGGTGGTGATGAAAAAGAATGGCAAGATCCAGATCTGTGTTGATTTATAGGATCTTAATCTTGCATGTCCAAAGGACGAATTCCCTCTCCCTAACACAGATGTCATGATTAACAATACATGTGGGTTTGAGAGGATGTCATTCATAGTTGGATTTTCTGGATATAACCAAATCAAAATAGATCCAGATGATCAGAAGCATACAACTTTCAAGATACTCTTAGGAGTATTTTGTTATACAGTAATGCCCTTCGGTCTAAAAAACACTAGAGCAACTTATCAACGCGCTATGAACAAGATCTTTCATGAGCATTTGCATAAGACAGTAGAGTACTATGTCGACAACCTTGCAATCAAAAGTCACCACAAGTAAGACCACATTAATGATTTGAGAGAGGTGTTCGAAATTATGCGAAAGCACCAACTCAAGATGAATCCAACCAAGTTTTTCCTAGGGTATCATCACGCACATTCCTAGGGTTTATCATAACATCCAAAGGACCACATGTTGATCCTGAAAAAGTGAAAGCCATCCAAGAGATGCCACCTCCGAGAAATCTCAAAGAACTCAGAGATCTACAAGGACGATTAGCCTATATCAGTAGGTTTACCACCAACTTATTAGGGAACTGTCAACCATTTCAAAGACTAATGAAGAAAGGTGTTTCATTCGTTTGGGATGACACTTGCGAAGAAGCTTTCAATGAGATTAAGGGTTATCTCATGAAGCCACCCGTTCCCATTCTTAATCTATGTTAGAGCAATGGATCACTCTCTCAGAGTACTTCTTACCCAGAAGAATGACTATGGCCACGAGCAAGCTATTTACTACCTCAGCTGAACTATGATTGGTGCCGAGCATCGTTACAATCCAGTTGAAAGGGAATGTTTAGCATTGGTCTTTGCAATTCAGAAGATGTGACACTACCTCACTAGCTAATCTATCCACGTTATTTCAAGAGTTAATCCTCTACGAATACTATTGATGTTCAGTTATCAAACAGTCAACTAAGGATGAGTTGTTGAGAGTGATTAGGGTCCTCTAACTCCTTCAGACTTCTGATCTCGGAGTTGACTGTTCTTCCTTGCACATGAGAGAGCTCGTCAGAGGGTGGAGTTGGATCCTCTGGTGGTTTCTTTAACAATCAAGTTAGTAAAATGCTTGGGTGGGATGAAACTGAAGAACTGAAAGAGCTCTCCAATTTTTAGTAGCAGAAATTACTTACCTCAGCGTTTAATGTGAAGTGACAGGAGTCGCGCGGTGCTGATGTGGTCCGATGTGTCATAAAGACTTTTAGGGTTAGAGAAATGATGGTACCGGTTATGTATTTAATGGCAATTATGGGGATGGTGATCAGCTATCAGCGGGAGTTTTTTGAGGTAACAGTCATTTTTAACTCATCTGGTCGAGAACCGAGAAGTACCGCCTTTTGACTAGGCTACGCGAGATGTTGGTCACCTAATCAGTAGAGGGCGATTTTCCTTGAGTCAACCCAAGCGTGTGGTCGACAAGTACTGCTTTTGACTCGGCTATGCGAGATGTCAGCTTTATTGAGTCGGCTGTGTTAGGTCTATAATTTCCTTAGAATGTTGAACTGGTTTGATTAAGCGTAATGTGGGGCACTTGTCTGCTATTGAGTGAAAATTAATATTCAGTACTAAAAGTAGTGCTGTCTGTGAGGGGAGCAGTTATTGTCTCTGAAATTCTGAATTCAAATATAGAAAGCACTCTGATCATCTTCTCCGATGGTTATCTAAAACTAGCCTTAATGGCAGCCCCTGCTCTCAATGCTAGACAAGAAATGCTAGCGGTGCTCAACTCCAAAGTGACATTGCTGCAGCAGAAATCGCTTCACGAGAGATTCGATATACTGCAGGGCTATAAACTGACGACACCTACGAGGTCGCAGGTGATCTACGATCATGATGAAAGCTGGGCTCTGTTATACATCAAGCACTTGGATTGCGGTGTGCGGCTTACACTCCTTCCTCCGTCATGTCTTCATAGCTTTGGGGGGAGGTCGCCAATGCAGATGAAGTCGAACTTGGTCGTGACTGTGGTGGGGTTCGTGGTCATCTACCACTGGCTGGGGATCTAACCGTCCCTGAGCATGCTGGGTCATCTGATTGGTGTCAAAATGCACCAGAAAGAACCCCATTTCCATTTCCAAGTGGTGGGCAAGTTCAAGATCATCAACAATCCCCCTGAGTAGAGCAAGGACTGGAAGGAGTAGTTTGTTTGGGTCATGGGGGACGACTCAGATTTGGGCTGTTCAAGTTGGCCTAAAATAGTGAGGGGGCCCTAACGGTGGAGGACTTTTCGAAGGCTGAGAAGCAAGCTTTGGATCTGATCATAGCGTACACTGGCTCTCGCAAGATGGAACATCTTCTCGGCAATTCCGTCTTGAGGGTAGTCAGCATCTCCTCTGTGGCCCCCATGGCTAGAGATGAAGAGAGGGTGGCTAGGCTGACTCTACGTCTACAAGAGGTAGTTTGGGTGCCGACAGCTCTGCAAGCTGGGCCCCATGCAGGGTCGTCAGTGGCGTCTACAAAGCATCCTTGTCAAGACTTAGCTCTTGAGGAGGTTACGGCGGCTCGGGGTCAGACGGCTAACGTAGCGGCCACATCAGCGGGTCTAGCACCCTCGATTGTTCAAGTCGAGAGGAAGAAGAAACTGAGGAGGATTGGTAGCCAAGGGCCTAGGAAGGCGGTTGCAAGGGAAGAGGCCGAAGTCATCTATGTGGATGAGGGGTCCTCAGCTTGAGAAGAGGAGGAGGAGGCCAATTAGTAGGAGACAAGGGTCAAAATCAAGACCCAGATAGAGGGCAAGAGGGCTCCCGCTGTCCCTATTGAGTTGACTCATCACCAGGGGAAAGAGGCAGCTGAAGAGGAGGCAGCTCCCTTAGAAAATATAGCATGGCCTTATCCTCATCGTGTTGATGAGATCTAGTCTGAGACTTGAGAGAGGCTGAGGATGTTGTTGATAGGGTCCTCAAGAATCGACCCTCCATATGTTAGGGAACCAACTCCTGAGCATCGACATCAGCCTGGCCACTACCTCGACGTGAGGGGGTCAGTCCTAGAGTCTCACTTGCTCAATTGAGAGTAGTGGAGCAGTTCTACCTTCCTCGCGATGAAGCTATCTTGGTAGAAGTCCCTGATGTCGGCCTCCATCTAAGCCTCCGGAGCTACTTGGTCCGTAGAGCTCTTGTGGGGCAGGAGATATTCGACTGAATGGATCAGATTCGAACTTCCTATCTCAAACTCTAAGGTGAGTTGGAATCTCAAAAGACTGACGTAGAGGCTAATCTAGAGAAGGCTCTCAAGGAATTGTCAGCCAAGGAGGATGAGCTGGGGGATTGGCATCGTGAGATGGAGGTACGGGAGGGAATGATTGAGAGTTTCAAAGCTTCGAATGTCCAGAAGTCTGCTGAGATCGAAAAGCTTCAGCAAGAACTATATGAGAGTGAGAAGAAGGTGATGCACTCATTTGAGGAGGAGGTCTCACGGGGGCTGCAGGAGAGAGATAACGCTTTGGTGTAAGTCGAGGCCGAGTGTCAAGCAACTCGTCATGCGAACGACCAGCTAGAGAAGGAGCAGTTAGCTCAGACGAAGCTTCAAGAAGAGTATGCTCAGCATGAGGTATCTCCAATCGAGGCTCAAAGTCGTATCGCCCACTTGGAATTTGAGACTCAACGATCAGAAGTCGTTGAAGAGTATCAACACGGTATCTTCTAGAAAGCGAAGGTGGTAATCGCTTGTAAGGTAGGGTTCAACTATCTTAAGGCACAACTCCCAGCCGGGATGAAAAGCATATCCGACTGCTTCCACTATCTGTCGAGGGTCGCCAATTCTTGGATGTACTCTTGGACATAAAGAAGTAGGGCGGGATGCTGGCGATAAAGAGTCAGATGATGAGGCTGATGAGGATCCCCACGAGAACGCAGGGGGGGCGCTCAACTAAGGAAGCCGGTGAGGGTTTGGGTAAGGATAGCTAGGTGAGTTCAGCTGGCAAAAAGAAGAGCGACAGGGCTGAGTCAGAGGTCTAGTTGACTCCTTCGCAGCCTGCCACCAGCGACTCCTTGCCTTTGACTTCTGGAGCGGGGATGAATCTCTCCTAATCCCCTTAACTTAGCCTCCTAGGATCTTTGCATATATATA
>JBAKGM010024661.1:0-23563 GCA_037177215.1 Asparagus racemosus
AATATCGTGTGAGTAGAGAGAATCTGCACATTGATTTCCTCATTAATGCGACGCCGACGTGTTGTCGTGACTTGAACCCGTGGCAGCAGTCCTACGTGGGGGGAGGAATGGGTCGACCCGGTGGCGCCTCTCGTGCCGCTCGTGAGGGCGGTCAGCAAATGTGGCTGTCAGCTTCGGACGGGGAGGGGGCCGACTAATATCGCCTTTCGTGTCGTCCGCGAGAGGGGACTGACTAGTACGGCCTTTCATGTCGTCCACGAGAGAGGACCGACTAGTACCGCCTTTCGTGTCGTCCACGAGAGGGAACCGACTAGTACCACCTCTCGTGTCGTCCACGAGAGGGGGCTGACCAGTACCGCCTTTCGTGTCGTCCATGAGAGGGGACCGACTAGTACCGCCTTTCCTGTCGTCCACGAGAGGGGACCGACTGGTACCGCCTTTCGTGTCGTCCATGAGGGAAAGGGGGTCGGTTAGCATAGCAGCTCCTTTACTCGGGCCACGTTGAGCGTCCCACTGGGGTGACAGCTGAGGTCGACGCCCGGGTCATCTGGCGGGGCTCTCTTCGGTGCGCCCTGGGCACATTTTACCATCGTTTACGAGAGGGGTTTTTCTCCCTTAATCGAGAGGGTCATCATCGGTGAGGGTTTAGGACCATAACAGTTGGCCCCTTTCACTTGGAGTCGGCTTTGTTACGGGTCCGAGTGAAAACAGAGTTCTAGGTCCTGGGCCAGACGAGCATGTCTGGGAGGAAGGTCGCTGAGGCCTGTCCAGTGTGTCATTGCTGTCGTCAGCGGATCAGCATTTAAGTCTCCAGTATTTCGTTTTCCGTGTTCACCTCCTCGTTTCTCTTGTTCGACGCTCCGGTTCCTGCGTTCAACGTTTTGCTTCCCAAGAAAAGTAAATGCCACCGTTGACTCTTGGGGGGATGGGAGAAGGTGAAGGGACATCCCCCTCATCGCCCCCTATCTAAAGGTGGCGATCAAGAGAAGATTGGGCCTTGCCCAGAGTTTCGATGGTTACGTTGCTGAATGTGCGATAAGAGGCTCACATGTGTGCCGCGTTGAGAGGGCGATGTCCCACTCGACAAACCCGAGGGAAGTGGGGATGTTACCATGGTGAACCGACGCTCTTGTTGAAGATCGTTGGTTTACCATAATAATATCCCCATCTTCTTCGGGTTTGCTTGAGGTATTTCAGATTGGAGTTGTTTGGAGTCGCTGAACTGAAGCTAGATGATCTATTGATTGTCGGACTGTATACGAGTGTAGGATGTAATGTACTTAGAATTTTATTACTGCCTGGTTCGGCTTCTGTAATGTGACATTATTTATTGAATAAAATTGTGGTTTGGCTTTATATTGTCGTCTGTGATGCCTTTCGATTCATCCCTTTTTTAACTTTTACGCACTTTATGCCTGAGTGGCGCTAAGGACTGGTCTTACGATCGGGTGTCGGTCGAATTTGGTATTATAGGGTTTCGAACGCTGACCGGCTGCCTTCGCTGGGTAAGGCTCTTGATCATTGTGTCGGGCGCTGGCCCCAAGCGTGTCTCCGGTGCCGGGCTGGAGTCCGGCTCAGGCACTCTAAGCTCTTGGGGCGTGGGGGTTCCACGAGTCATTTTTTAGGTAGTACGGCTCAGAGGGGTCTGCCCGTGCGTCGAGTCTTGGTACTGGGCAGCGTGCGTATCGGACGTCAGGGACGATGACGAATCGGCCTCAGAGGGGGGACGACTCTGCGGGCGAAACTAGGCACTGGACGCCTGCAGGAGTGTTGAGTCGGCCCTGAGGCAGTTCGGCCGGCGCGGTCTGCCTATGTCGAGCGGGCCTCGAAGGTTCTTTAGGAGGGACGTGGCTGACGTAAGCAGCTGTTCTTAAATAACTGACGCCTCGTTTCCTGCGCCCAGCGCCTCGCGTTTCGAGCAGAACAATCCTCACCGTTGGATGTGGGACAGGTGGAGGAGATCGAGGGACTGACTAGCCCTCATAAAGTCCTCTACTAGAATAAAAACGAAAGGGGTACGCTTTTACTTAGCACATCTCCAAAACTTCTGATTTTCTGGTGATTTTCCGACGATCCACCGTTCTTCTTCCATGGACTCTGAGCGTTTGACCCAGCTTGAAGACTTTCGCTCAAAGGTAACCGCAAAACAGATGCAGGCGTTGCATTCGAGGTTTGACATCTGAGAGAATTTAGATTGACTGGCCAGTGAGATCAGCGGCGGTGTATCACCACAGCGAGGGGAAATCCCCTCTGTACTTGAAACATTTGGAGTGCGGATTGAGGTTGCCCTTACATCCTTTCCTCAGGAAGGTGTTCGAGGCTCTGGGGGTATCCCCAATGCAAATGACGCCTAATTCCATCGCTATGCTGGTGGGCTTCGTCGTTATCTGCTCGTGGTTGGGAATCACCCCTTCCATAAATGTGCTGAGCCGCTTGGTGAGCGTCTCGATTCACAAAGCCGCTCACTTCCATCTCCAGACGACGGGCGACTTCAAGATAGTTCTCGATATTCCCACGTCGTACAAGGGATGGAAGGAGAGGTTTGTCTGGGTAGAGGGGGACGACTCGGACCTTGGCTGTTCGAGCTGGCCAGAGATCAGGAAGGAGGCCCTAGACCCCAAGCCTTTGTCAACCCAGGAGCGGGGTGAGCTGGAGCTGGTTACTTCCTACTCCGGGCCATGTGTGATCGCGGCACTTCTTGACAAGTCAGTCCTAAGGATGCACGGAGTTGCGTCCGTGCCTCCCACTGACCGAGACGAGTTGCGGGCTACCAACCTGACGTTCGGTGGAGCGATTGGTTTGGCGTCTGTCGCTGAAGAGGCCTCCGCTCATGAGTCGTCTGGGGAGTCTGAGGCGAGGCCATTGGAGAGGCCGGCTAAAAGGCCTCGGGAGGAGACGACCCTGGGGGGAACTTCGTCTGCCCCGCAATCTGTTACGGCGGTAGGGGGCGTGACAGCTGGTGTTGTGCGGGGCTTCTTCAGGAGGAGAGAGAAGAAGACCTCGAGCGGCCCAAGGGGAGCCCGACAGCGTGGTGCGAGGGTTGAAGCTCCGATGGAGGTGGAGTCGGATGACACTGATGACAAACTCCCTCCCAAGCCGTCTGAGGAGGAGGGGAGGGGTGTCCCTGAGCCAGCTCCCGGTCAGACTGAGACTCGGGCGGAAGTGGAGACTGGCGCTCGTGATGGCGGGAAATCTCACCGTCCTGGAAAGGAGCCTGTCGGGGAGAAACCGTGGGTTCCCGAATCAGCGGGGTGGCCATCTTCCTTCTACCTAGCCGAGTTGGAGGTGGAGGCATGGGCTAGGATAAAGGAGGTGATGATGGGGAGATTCCCTCCCGGCGGCAACTGCGATTCAGAGCCGGATCATGCGCATCGCTTCGTCGCTGCCAAAGGTTTGGACGTCTGATCGTCGGTGTTCGAGTCTCGATTCGATCAGGCGAGGGCCGTGGAGCAGTTCAGTCTTCCCTACGATGAGGAGCTTCTGGGGGCGGTCCTTGATGTAGGCTTACATGTGATCCTCCGCAGCTACTTGACCCGGGGATGCTTTGTGGAGAAAGAGCTGTTCAGCCAACTGGCTCGGGGCCATCATGCTTACGAAGTGCTCAGAAAGGGCAGCGCAGGGAAGGATCAGGCCGAGAATGCCAGGCTCGACCGGGTTGTGGCCAAGCTTTCCGCGAAACAAGCCGAACTCGATGACTGGCGTAGGGAGATGGAGGTGAAGGAACACCTGATCGCCGACCTCAAGGCTTCCGATGAAAAGAAGTCGGCCGAGATTCAGCATCTTAGGCGGAAGCTTCGCCAGGTCGATGAGGGGGTCAGATCTTCGGGCTCGACTGCGGAGGCCTTGCGGGAACGTGACTTGGCTTCGACACAAGCCGCCATCGAGAAACAGGTCGCTGATCGAGCCAAGTCCCATCTGGAGGAAGAGCAGATGGCCAACGAGAGGCTTCGCGGGAGGTGCGCCGAACTCGAGAAGGCTTTGAGCTTGGCGGAGAACGAGGTGTCCTATCTGAAGTCGTCCGTTTATGAGGCGGTCATCTTGGAGAGGGGCTGACCTGGTATTGTCTAGGAGTTCCGCCAGGGCGTCATGGGGAAGACCGAGGTCGCATTAGCTTGCAAAGCCGGCAGCGACTATGTGTTGGCACAACTGCCTGTGGAGCAGCGTGGGTCACGGAGTCGACCCCGGTATCCGCCTGTCATTGCCGATCTCGTAGACGTTCTCGCCGACATAGAGAGGTCGGGGGGCGGATATGACATCCAGAAGGGCACGGGCGTAGAGGAGCAAGGGATGGCTTCGAGTCGGTCTCCCAGCAGTTCGACCGGCATGGATGTTTAGGGGTTTGTCTTGGGGTTTGTTGCGTGTATATATATTTTTGTGGGCATTCTTTTGTACATGCTTCTTTTTTCAAGTAATAAAAGAAAATTGTTTTCGTTGTATATCTCTCATCCTCTTTCTTGAGCTTTGCTTTTTTGCTTTTGCTCGCTTTACTCGTGCTTTCATGGGCTAATCCTGGTGGCGCGGCCTTAGGCGGGTGCTGTGTCAGCTGGGCCTTGCTTGCGCACGAACCGAGTTGTTGTCTCGGTTTGGCATTTAGCGGCTGGCCAACACGGTCGACTGACCCTTTTGGATTTGAAAAGATAAGGCACGAAGTGTGATTGCGACGGGTCATTGTGGATAACGTCATCGTACTTCAACCGTAGTTATCACATTGGTTCTTACGCCTCGAGGTGTTAGGGTTTGAGAGAGGCGGCGGTTCGTCTTTCGAGGGACTATTTGGATCCCTGCTTTTAATCTGAACCACTAATCTCGACGGCAGTGGGATTACTCTTCGCTCGCCACGTGTCCGTTGCTTGCCTTATAAGTATCCTCTTGGGTGTCTCCGAGCTTCGTTTACAGAACCTCCATTGCATTTGAAATCCTTCTTTCGTTCTCTAAGTTCTTTCTCCCAAAGAGATTCTTCTCCAATGGCTGCTTCTTCTTCTGTTCCCGTCGACAAATTTAGCCTCTTGGTCCCTTTCCACTCGAGGGTGACGAGTGAAGATCTGGAGGCACTCCCTGGGAGGTTCGATATTCCGGAGGCCTTCACCCTCTCGCTGCCGGGGGAGGGTGCCGCCGTCTTTGAGCACGGGGCCGATCAGGCTACCCTATATCTAGCTCATCTGGAGTATGGGCTCCGCTTGCCTCTTCCAAGTCTGGTGCGGAGGATCTGCGAGCGATTAGGGGTTTCCCCAACGCAGCTTGCCCCTAACGCCATTGCTATAATGATGGCGTTCCTGGTGATATGTCATCGAGTTGGGGTTGAACCCACCCTTCAACTGTTCAGCCATCTGGTCGGTGTGAAGACCAGCAAGAAAGATGCTCATTTCTTCTTCATGAATTTGGGCAAGAAACTGGTGCACTTTCCAGAGTCTAACAAGCGCTGGAAAGAGAAGTTTGTGTGGGTCTTTGGTGCTGATGCCATCCTCTCCTGCCCTTCATGGCCTGAGATCAAGAAGGAGGCCATGAAGCCGCTTCCTCTTTCAGACACGGAGCGCCAGGATCTGAGCAAGATCCGTTCTTACGCCGACTCCCGAGATATTAGCAACTTGTTCGATAACGCCTCGTTGAGGGTAGCTGGCCTATCCCATACCCAGGCGTCAGATGCTGACCGGGAAAGAGAAGCTGGTTTGGCGCAGGCTGCGCCTAGGCCTCCTAAGGCTTCGGAAGCTTCGGGGTCAGCTGCGGGAGCCGTACCCAGGCCGCCTGTCAAGAGGGCGAGGAAGGCCCTGACGGTTGAGGAGGTCGATTTTGTGAAAAAGAACACTGGGATGGTCGCCGCGATGATGACGAGCGGGTCAGGATCCTCCACTGCTCCCGAGAAGAAGAAGAGGAAGAAAAAGGCTGCTGCCCCAGAGGAGGCCGCTGGAGCGGCAGCTGTTGAGGCCGACGCCCCCATTCCTGCCGAGTTGCCGGCCGAGGAGATGGCCCCCGCACCGGGTTTGCCAGCGGGGATGCCCACCACTGATGACGTCCCCATTAGTGGGGACGAGGTCAGCTATGACCTTCCCCCTCTGGAGGTCCCGCTCTTCGATGAAGGTCGCGCTGCGGCACAGGTCTCCAAGCCGGCCGGCGGTCTAAGTGTCGAGCTGACCACAACGGAGGAGGCAGTTGCTGAGGCCACTCCTTCCTCTAGCTTGGCCGAGGGGGCTTCCTCCTCCCTCCCCTTCCCCCACAAGCTCAGCGATGTAGGCAAGGAGAGGTGGAAGGAGATGCGGGGCCAACTTATAGGGGAGTTAGAGGTGGGATTCTCGGCTAGGGAAGACCCCGCCGAGGTTGACAGGTTCGTCCCTGTGGACCACCTCCGAAGGGACGACTCGATATTTCTCTCCAGTCGAGCTCAGCTCACCGCCCTCCATCAAATTGTGCTTCCTCAGGACATGAGCTTCCTTAGGGAGGTACCGACGAGGGGGCTTCGGCTGGCGCTGCAGAGTTATCATCTGCGCGGGGCCCTCATCGTTGAAGAGCTCGCGGGCTGCCTCGATGAGATGATTAAGGCTCATGGCCAGCTAGAAGCCGAGCTGGCTCGGGAGAGGGGATCCAGGGAGGAGGCAGAGGAGAGGATGAGGGCTCTCGAGGCGGAGAAAGCAGAGGCTGACGTAGGGAGGGCTCAAGAATTGGGGGTGAAATAGGCCGCCATCTCCGACCTTGAAGCCACCAAGTCTAATCAGGCGGCCGTGATCGAAGAGCTAATGGAGGAAGTTGCCAAACTCTGGACCACCGATGAGAGCCACTGCGTGGAGATGTCGGTTCGAGCAGGTCGTATCGCGCTCCTGGAAGAGGAACTTGGGGCTGAGAAACTGGCCAGGTCAACAGCTGAGGCTGACCTTGCGTCGACCCAGCAGTCTCTATAGAGCGTGAGAGCAGAGCTGGGTGACATGAGGGCGGCACATGAGGTGGCTCTATCGGAGGCCAGAGCCTTCGAGGTTCAACTTAACTACATGAGTTCTGAGACCGGGAAAAAAGAGATCATTGATGGCTACCGACAGGGTCCGCTTGGCAAAGTGGAGCTGGCGATGGCCATCAAGGCTGGGTTCGATTTCCTCAGGGCTCGACTTCCTCCCTCTTCAGAACAGCCAATCGACGTCCCATATCCTTCTCGGGTGTGAGATTGCCTTAGCGTATTGCAGGATCTCGAAGCTCGTGGAGGGGGAATCTAGCTAGACTCCGATGAGGAGGATGAAGACGACGAAGATGACGATAGCGGGAGCGATGATGGAGGCGGCCCGCAGTAGGCGGCTTGGGACACGCGCTTGTATAGATTTTGATTGTATATATTTTTATTTTTCTATTTTTTGGCGGTGCTTGTAACTTCCTTTTTATTTGAGAATAAAAATGCTATTATCCTTTACTTTTTTGTTCACAACGCCTTTAAACCTTTCGTAGCGTGTTATGTTGTCGTGCACGGTCGCCTGTAGTGTCAGTGACATTTTAGTCCAGGGATGAAGAGAAGAGTAATCACCACGTCAAATAAGTTTTATTTCATACAAACAATGATACCAGACGACCACATATCAAAAATACAAGCCATGTCCACCGTTGGTTGAGTTCGATAACCTTAGTTTAAACTTCGATCGCTGAGTGCATGACGGGGAACCATTCTTGAGTAGATTCTCACTGGCCACGGTTTGGCCCTTTGTCGGCCCCTGGCTGGCGACGGACCTCGCTGGGGGCTAGTGTTTTCTCAGATCAGTCCCGCAGGTGGCGACCGCGGAGAACTTTCGGATTGGCCATCTGGGATTCCTAACTTGATCGGGACCTTTGAATAGTTCTTGCGGGCGGCTGTTTGGTTTGGGACGGATCGTGGGCCACATGCCTAGGACATATGGTGTGCCTAGGTCTTTTGAGTCTGACCAGTGGACGGGTGCTCATGATGTGACGACCCGTAGGTTGGTCGCCTAGGACTTATGTGGTGCCTAGGTCTTTTGAGTCCGACCAGTGGACGGGTACTCATGCTGGGATGACCCGTAGGTCAGTCGCCTAGGACTTACGAGGTGCCTAGGGCTTTTGAGTCCGACCAGTGGACAGCTACTCATGATGGGACGACCCATAGGTCGGTCGCCTAGGACTTACAAGGTGCATAGGGCTTTTGAGTCCGACCATTGGACGGGTACTCTTGATGGGACGACCCATAGGTCGGTTGCCTAGGACTTACGAGGTGCCTAGGGCTTTTGAGTCTGACCAGTGGACGGGTACTCATGATGGGACGACCCGTAGGTCGGTCGCCTAGGACTTACATGGTGCCTAGGGCTTTTGAGTCTGACCAGTGGACGGGTGCTCATGATGGGACGACCCGCCTTGATAAGCACAACAGTTCCGCTTGACGAAGTGAGTCGGCCGCTTGCCTTGTCTGGGCGAAAGGGATTTCTTAACTCTGCATGAGAAGGGTCTCTGATCTCAGCACGAGAAGGGTTCCTTGACTCGCCGTGGCGAGAAGGGTTCCTTGACTCGACGTGAGAAGAGTTCCTTGACTCGACGTGAGAAGAGCCCCCTGATTCGTCCCATCAAAGGAAGCTTATCCAGACTCGACTTAACAAGGGATTTGTGTTGGCCTAGTCAGGGGAGCGGTGTGTCTTTCCTCGCCCTCTGGTGGAAGTAGTGACGCGTCACGGGAGACCACTTGCGGTCTCTTCGATGTTTCTGTTACGACAAGACAAATTGGGAACAATGGTTATGCACTGATTTCATTCATTTCGGGAAATTGTAACAAAATTTACAATACGAGATTATTGAAAAAACTTCCTCAGGTGCTCAATATTCCACGGGTGCTGCAGTACTCTCCCATCCGGGCTCCTTAGCCGATAGGTGCCGGGTCGTATTTCCTCTAGGACAGTGTATGGGCCCTCCCAATTGGGGGCGAGTTTGCCGTGCTTCGTGTCCCGGTCGAACGCTGCCTTTCTCAGGATGAGGTCGCCTACTCGGAACCTCCTCGGCCGCACCTTACTGTTGTAGTATCTGGCGACCCACTGCTGATTGGTGATTTGCTTGTGCAGTGCCCTTGCTCGGACTTCCTCCAAAAGGTCTAGTTTTGTGCGGAGACTAGAAGAGTTGGCGTCTTCGTCGAAATGTTGTACACGAATAGTCGGCATGCCAACTTCTACCGGAGTCACAGCTTCGGCTCCATAGGCCAGCATGAAGGGGCTCTCACCAGTCGAGCTCTTGTGTGTCGCCCGGTAAGACCATAAGATGCTTGGCAGCTCTTCCACCCAATTCCCCACGGCTTTGTCGACTTTCTTCTTCAAGGCTTGGAGGATGCACTTATTTGCGGCTTCAGCTAACCCGTTGCACTTCGGATGCGCCACAGAGGTGAACTTGAGTCTAATTCCCCACTCTCCACAGAAATCACAGAAGCCTTGGCTATCAAATTAGGTGTTGTTGTCAGTGACAAATGACAGCGGGATGCCGAATCGGCAGACAATGGACTTCCATGCAAAGCCGGTTATATTGGCTTCCCCAATTTTTGCTAGAGGCTCGACCTTGATCCACTTGGTGAAGTAGTCGATGGCTACGATCAAGTACTTTCTCTGCCCGGAGGTAAGGGGGAGTGGCCCCAATATATCTAGTCCCCATTGAGCGAAGGGAATCGGACTCAACAGGGGGGTGAGCTAGGTGGGAGCCGCTCGGGGAATTTGCGAGAAGAACTGGCATTTCTTGCAAGTGGAGACGAGCTTCCTCGAGTCGGCTATTATGGTCGGCCAGTAGTATCCTTGTCGAATGACCTTCTGGGCAAGTGTTCTCGCCCCTGGGTGGTTCCCACACGCTCCTTCATGAATCTCTCTTAAAACATAATGGGCTTCGCTGGGCCGCAGGCATCTGAGATAAGGCCCCACTCCCCCGTTTGAGTAGGATAGGCGGTAGAGTCGGCCGTCTATGATGAGATATTGACGGGCGCTTCTCTGCAGCCGCTTCGCCTCTATGGGGTCGGGAGGCGCGACACCATCCACCAAGAGCTTTAAGATAGGATCTATCCAGCAGGGTTCTGTAGTGGCATCGGTCTGCATGACGCTGGCCACCATACCCGCAATGCTGGGAGACGGCAACATATCTGTGTAAACGGGCCCTAATCCGCCTGTCGAACTAGTCGATGCCAGCTTTGACAGGGCGTCGGCTCGGGTGTTCTGCGAGCGAGGTACTTGGGCGATCTTGAAGTCGGTCAGCTGAGCTACCAGCTTATTGGCCGCTTCTAGGTACTGGGCCATTCGCTTGTCCCTCGCCATGTACTTACCGCTGACTTGATTAACAATGAGCTGGGAGTCGGCTAGCACGTATAGCCTGTCGGCCTTAACCGCAATGGCGGCCCGCAGACCGGCAATGAGTGCCTCGTATTCAGCTTCGTTGTTTGATGCTGGGAAACCGAAGGCGATAGATTGCTCCGTCACCATTCTTTCCGGGCTCCGCAAAATGACTCCAGCCCCGCTCCCGGCCTCGCTGGACGACCCGTCCACCTTCAGGGTCCACCACAAGGCGTGCTCTTGGGCATCAAGCTCGGGCATGATAGGTGTTTGGGGTCCACCACAAGGTGTACTCTTGGGCATCGAGCTCGGGCGTGATAGGTGTTTGGGGGGCCGACCGCTTGGGCTCTTCCTTGGTCGGAGGCACTGGTTGGCCGACAGGCTCTGGAGTCAATTGCTCGTCTTCTGGGGGAGAGGATTTGAGGAGGAAGTCCGCCAATGCTTGCGCCTTAATGGTCATCCGCGGTTCGAACTCCATATCATATTCACTGAGTTCGATCGACCATGCCACCATCCTTCCTAATGTGGTCGGACTCCCGAGGGACTTTTTCAGAGGCATGTTGGTGCGGACGACGATGGAGTGAGCCTAGAAATAGGGGCGGAGCCTTCGATCCATCATGATGAGGGCGAATGACGCCTTCTCCACTAACGGGTAATTCAGCTCGCATGCCTTGAGGATGCGACTGATATAATACACCGGCTTCTGGACATGTTCTTCCTCCCGGACGAGGACTGAGCTGACAGCCTCCATGGAGACGGCCAAGTAGAGATACAAGGTCTCTCCCTCTAAGGGCTGGCTCAGTAGTGGCTTGGTGCTCAGGTACGCCTTAAGCTCCCTGAACGCCTGGCAACACTCTTCCGTCCATTCCAGCTTCTTCTTAGGGTCCTTTGTCCCTCTCAGTATCTTGAAAAATGGGAGGCTCCTCTCGGCCGACTTGGATAGGAAACGCCCCAGGGCGGCTATCTTGCCGTTGAGCTTTTGAATGTCCTTCATGGTGCGAGGCTCTGGGAGTTGTTCAATGGCCGCAATCTTCTCAGGGTTGATCTCAATGCTTCTCTGGGTAATCATGAACCCCAAGAACTTTCCTAATTGCACCCAGAAGGCGCACTTCGCCGGGTTAAGCTTCATGCGGTAGTGCCTCAAGACGGAGAAAGTCTGATCAAGGTCGGCAAGGAGGGCCGATGCCAGTTTGGACTTCACTAGGAGGTCGTCCACATACGCCTCCACATTTCGGCCAAGCTCGGGGCGAAAAATCTTGCTAACCAGCCTCTGGTATGTCGCCCCGACGTTCTTGAGGCCAAAGGGCATGACCCTATAGCAGTACGTCCCCTGATCCGTCACGAAGGACATCTTCTCTTGGTCATGCTCCACCATGAAGATCTGGTTGTACCCCGAGAAGGCGTCTATGAAGCTCAGCAGCTCTTGGCCCGCGCTCTCGTCCACTAGTTGATCTATGCAGGGCAGGGGATAGCTATCCTTTGGACACGCTTTATTGAGTTTGGTGTAATCTACACACATTCTCCACCTGCCGTCTGCCTTCTTCACCAGGACGACATTAGAGAGCCATTCTAGATACTGCACCTCTCGGATGAAGCCAGCTCGCATGAGCCGGTCGACCTCTGCCGCCGCCGCCTGTTGCCGCTCGGGCCCTTGATGTCTCTTTTTCTATCTGACCGGCTTGCAATATTGATCGACAGAAAGCTCATGGCACATGACCTCGGGAGGGATACCCGGCATATCCTCTGGGCCCCAGGCAAACACATCGAGGTTTGTCAAAAGAAATGAAATCAATTCTCCCCATAGGGGCTCAACAAGACTTGAGCCAATTTTGAGCGTCCGCTCGCTCTCGTCACCGATCGACACTTCTTGTAAAGGTTCGACTGGTGTTGTCCTCTCTCGCCCCACCTTCTTCTCCAGCTGGAGGCTGGTCTTCTCAACGGGCATTACTTCGGCCATGCCCTTCCCCTTAGTCGAGAGCGCGTAACAGGCTCTGGCTTCCCGCTGATCACTTCTGACGACACCCACTCCTGCGGGCGTCGTGAATTTGATCATCTGATGGTATGTGGACGGGATTGCTTGCAGGAGATGGAGGGCGGTTCGGCCGAGTATGACGTTGTGGGCTGACTTAATGTCCATGACCACGAACTGGATGTTGATCGTCTTTCGGCAGGGGCTTTTACCGATGGTGAAAGGGAGGGTGATAAGCCCCTCCGGCAGCTGGAAATGGCCTGTGAAGCCGATAAGGGGGGCTCTTGGAGGGGAGCAGCTTGGATTTATCCAGCTTCATGCGGTTGAACGCATCTAGGAACAGGATATCCACCGAGCTTCCCGTGTCCACCATGATCCTCTTGACCTCAAAGTCGTCTATGTCGGTCGTGATGACCACGGGGTCGCTGTGAGGTGTCTTGACTCCTTCCAAGTCGTCTTCATCAAATGAAATGGCTAGCGGGGTCGCTGTGAGGGGCTTCTTGTCGCAGCTTTGCACCCGCAACGGTCGCTTGGCATACCTCTTGCGGGCGTTGTTAGAGTCTCCCCCTATGGTGGGACCTCTGCTAATAGTATGTATAACCCCTCTGGGTCTTGGCTCGGCCGCACGGTCGTCTGGCCTTGGCTGAGGCTGGGGCGACCGAGAGCGAGGGGTCCGCTCATCCCTCCTGGGGGGATAGTCCCTCCTATCCCTCTGGGCGACTACGTTCTTCAAGAATCCTCTCTAGATGAGGTCTTCGATGTCCCTCTGAAGGACCCGGCAGTCACCGGTGTCGTGGCCATGGTCTCGGTGGTAGCGGCAGTACCGCCGTGTGTCCCTCTTGTTCGGATCCGAACGCATCTGCGGGGGGGCGAGGCGAGGAGCCCCTCCCCCTGTGCCTTATCCAATGCTCTGGAGAGAGAGGTGTTAAGGACTGTAAAGATGGGAGGAGGAGCGTTTGCTCTCCTCTCGTCCCTCTTGTCGAACTGGCCGCCACGGTTGTTGTTGTTCCTGGCGGGATAGCTCCGGGACACATTCTTCGCCTCTTCTTGATTGGGTTGTGCCGGCGTCTTGGGTGGTGGCGACTGAGCTGGTGCTGCGACTGGTTGGATTGGCGTTGGGGCCGGAGTGGCGCGGGGGACGACCGATGAGGTGGAAGCCATTCCTCGGGCTGACTCGGCCGCCGCGGTTGCAGCCTTGTAGGCTTCGGCATCTTCCATATTCATGTAGCCGTGGGCCTTGGCCATCAAGTGCTCATAGTTCCTGGCAGGCTTCCTGGCGAGAGCCTTCGACAAGTCGCCCGACCGCAATCCAGCCACGAGGGCGGCCATAGCGACTCTGCTCCCTGGGTCTTCAACTTCCAGTCTCTTCGCCTAGAACCTCTTGAAGTATGATCGGAGGTCCTCGCCTGGCTCCTGCTTGGTCTGTATGAGTACATGAGGGGGGAGCTTGGGCTTGGAGTCGGCCAAAAAATGATGGATGAACTTCCGGCTGAGCTCCTCAAAGCTGCCGATGGACTTCTTCTCCAAGGCGTTCCACCATAGCTTGGCACTCCCAGTCAATGTGACGGGGAAGCAGCGACAGATGGTCGCCTCCGGTGCTTGCAGCATGCTCATTATATCAAAATAGTTCTGGACATGCTCCGCCGGGTCTCCCTCACCTTTGTACTTCTCCATTGGCGGCATCTTAAACTTTTCTACCGGCGCACTCATGATGGCGTCGGTGAAAGGGGTATTCCCCATGATGGCATTAGTGACAGGCCGATAGGCCTGGGTGCAGTCGCTGGCCTTCTCATGAGCTGATGAGGCTACTCTGACGCGCTCCAAGCTAGGGAGCCTCGATGTTCCTGCGGTGGAGGCGGCTACGCAACGGCTGGAGCTCGGGCTCTCAGCTGACGCTTCCCAGAACTGAAGACAGTGGGCGGGGGGCTCGCGAGGAGTCGGTTGTACCTGCTGGGACTGAGGGGTAAACTCCTGGCAGTCCCTCCTGGGTCTTGGGATGTGAGGGGTTTCCAGCCAGAACATGTGCTGCGTGGGAGGACGACTGGCATCGTCCGCCACGGGCGGATGGCTGGAGGAGTGTTGGGGAGCGGCAAAAGGGGCTGGCGGCCCCACTGGCGCCGAAAAATGGCTGAAGCGCTCGTCGGTGAAGGCCTTGAGCTGGGACTGCATCGTCTGAGTGATCTTTTCGATGGTTTCCTAGAGTTGGGCCTGCGTGACATAGCCCAAGGGTAGGTTCCCCAACCTGCTGAGATCACCGTCGCCTGACATTGTTGCTAGAAGAGAGAAAGAGACCCCACGGTAGGCGCCAAACTGTTGATGCTCGAACTTACGCTCGAATCACACAGTCACTAATCGCGGTTGGATTAGAGTTTAACAGTGTGGGGCCCATTTCTTCTCCTAATACGATGCCTGGCGGGTTCTCTTAGCACCGAGGAAGACCTGTGAAAGGGCCAGAGTTGGGATCTCCGGTGGCCACTCCGACGATCAAGTCAGTATGTGAAAAAGAGATAAAGATGCTTTAATGAGGTAGAAGCTAGGGTTTTGGCGAACTTGATTGCTTACCTTGTTCACTGTTCGATTTCTGCTTTTATACGTAGGTCGAAGGGCATTTCCGTCGCTTCGGGTGACTAAGGTGGTGCGTCAGCCCTACATCCACGTGGGCTGATTTGATGATGTGATGGGGACCTGGGGAGGCTGTTGCGCCCTGTTGCGCCGAACAGCGCTGCCACGTGTCAACTAGGGAGTGGACCGGGAGTTTGTACTGTTACGGTGACGTTAATGAGAATGGGACCTGTAGCGTGGCCTGCTTTAATGGTCCGAGGTGCCTTAAATACCGTGTGAGTGGAGAGAATCTGCACATTGATTTCCTCATTAATGCGACGCCGACGTGTTGTCGTGACTTGCACCCGAGGCAGCCGCCGTACAAGGAGGGAGAGATGGGTCGACCCGGGGATGCTTCTCACGCCGTCCATGAGGGCGGACGGCTAATGCGGCTGACGGTGTCGGTCGCGGAAGGGGACCGACCAGCATCGCCTCCCAAGCTGCCCACAAAATGGGGGCCGGCTAGTACCGCCTTTCGTGCCGTCCACGAAAGGGGGGTCGACTGGCACTGCCTTTCGTGTCGCCACAAAAGAGGGGCTGACTAGTACCGCCTTTCGTGTCGTCCACGGGAGAAAAGGGGTTCGGCTAGTATAGCAGCTTCTTTACTTGGGTCACGTTGAGCGTTCAACTGGGATGACAGCCGACGTTGACGCCTGAGTCCCCCGGTGGAGTTCTCGTCGGTGAGCCCAGGGCACACTTCACTATCGTTTGCAAGGGATATTTTTCCCCCTTGATCAAGAGGGTTATCATTGACGAGTGTCTAGGACCATAACACATGCTAAGACTTCGCACCGACGAACGTCGAGGCGAATTACTTTCGGGAGCTTTGATCAAGCGATTCGTACTCAGAAGGAGACGTTGTCATCTGATGATGATGACGTTATACCCAAGGGGGCGTGCTGACACGTGATAGGTTGCTCCGACAATTTCGCCGATGAGTTGTACTATCGTCCTGGGAGCACAAAGAAGTTCCGGAAAAGAAGATCTCCTGAGAAGCCAGCACATTGCCCCTGCTCCAGATTAATCAAAGCAGCGCTGTCAGAGTGCAGCTGTAATCAAGCAACTCCGGAGCGGGCTTCTGTCTTCGACAGGCTTGGCGACAGAGTGCCAAGGCCCAGATCAAAACGCTTCCACAAGAGAGCACCACTGACTCAAGGCGATGAACTGCCAAGAGTCACAAACAATATGGCGAGCTGGAAGACATCCTCTCGTGCTGTTCCCCGGGCGTCCGACCGGATAACCCGCCTGCAAGCCGGGACCATACGACGGCCCCATTACGATAAAATCCTGAAGGGGCTGCCGTCAGAAGATGATACGTCGGATGCCGCCTCTGCCCTGGCATCTTACAATACAGTCTCCAGCGAGGGGCAACCCGAGAGACTTTGATGATTAGTGCCGAAGAAATGGCCAAGGTACTTGAAGATGCCTTGAATAAACAAAAGGAAAACTTCAGATTCAAAATGGAGATGACCATGCAGCAGATGCGGAAAATGCATGACCAACAGATCCAAGCATTAACAAATCGTCAGGGCGAATCCAGTCGTCGTAACAACATTAATCACGTTGTTAACGACACTGACGAAGAAGAAGATCGAGGCTCTGCACAACCCCAAGATGAGCAAAATGCTGGGGGTAGTCAAGAAATTACCAGCGGCAACGCGGCCTCCGAAAGTGAGAAAATTAAAGACCTTGAGAGCAAGATCAACATACTTATCTCCGCTCAAGAGGTGAAGAAGACGAGAATCCTGTGTCCGTACCCCAGAGAATGGGAGTCGATCCTGTACCCGTCGAAGTTCAACTTAATCAACTTCACGCCGTTTGACGGGAATGGGTCCCCTACTCAGCACTTGATTTATTTCAAGTCCTACTTGGGGGTCATTTTTAGAAACGAGCCCCTGATAGTTCGGTCATTCGTTGGCACCTTTCGAGGGGCCGCCTTCGATTGGTACCGCTGTCTCAAACTAGGCAGCGTTATCAGCTGGAGCGACATGGAGTCATTATTTCTCTCCAACTTCTTCGACGACGATACCGAAATCTCTATCGGGACGTTGCTCGACGAGAAGCAAAAATACGGAGAGAAGTGGACACATTCGTCAAGAGATTTCAGAACAAAGTAATGAACTGCCGGGATCCGATCACGGAGGAATTCATCCTCCAGACTTACCACAACAACCTATCGCTGGACGTGCTCGAAGCAATGGGAACGGCTCCCTCCACTACATGGAAGGATTTGAAGGTCCATGGTGAACAGGCCGAACGCTTCCTGAAGAGGAAGAAGGTAGAGAGAGGTCAACCTGCTACAGAGGCCCCAAAGCGCAACTTCGTTCCCTGAGGCAAAGGGAAGGATCAGGCCAAAACAGTGGTTGCCAATCAAACCTTCCAAGTGCAGCCTCAGCCACATCCCCAACAACAACCACAATAGCGAGCCCCGCAGCAGTCGCAGTCGCAGTGGCAGTCAGGCTAGCAAAGGCAAAGACCTTCTGAGCTGAGGTTCCCGAAGTCCTACTCTTTCAGGGACGATGAGATCCCCGGCCTCTTCAAGTATCTGGTCGAGAACAACAAGATCAAGCTTCCCCCGATCCAGAATTAAGAGGAGGTGAAAAGGACCAATGACCCAAAGTACTGTGCGTATTACAGGGCGGTCCACCACCCCACCAAGGCGTGTTATGACCTCAAAGATAAAATTCAGGCCTTGATCAACGTTGGAGTCATCACCATGAAGCCAGCCAAGGAAAAGAAGGTTAGTGCAAATACGGTGTCCATCAGCTTCGGCTCAGTCTCGCTGACATGGTTCGAGCCCGAGCTGGTGGTTAAAGTGGCGATGAAGACGGTTAATGAGGACCCACACAAACAACCCCAGAAAGGGCTAGTATCACATACAGCCCCGAACGGCGAAGTTTTGTGGGTTCATCCCGACCTACTTGAAGACAATCAGTGGATGGCTTCTTCGTCATCCAAGAAAAAGTCAAAGGGAAAAGGAAAGCTATGCCACGCTACCACGGCAATCTTGGACGGAAACGATGAAGAGATTGCCACTTTCTAATTCCTGGGAGAAGACCCGGAAGTTCATGCCACTCAGAGCGGGCACGAGTACAAGTACAAGTACCTAGAGACATCCGACCCAAACGCTAAGACTCTCTCAGACCTGGGGGTGATTGCGACTCCTCTCACCAGAGTGGAGAAGACGCAACAGGCGGCCACCAAGGAAGCCATGCCCAAGCTGAAGGAAAAATAGCCACAGGAGGCCCAGCTCCCGAAGCAATCTCGCTTCAATCGGCCGATTGGAGGAGATAAACCGAGAAGCTCTGGCACTCCCTATCGCTTCAATGTGATGGCTCAGCTGGCAAATATCCCAGCGAGGATCACACTCTACGAGATTCTTCGGCTATCAAAAGAAACTCGGGAGGCTCTTCAAGAAGCTCTGGCAGATTCAGAGGCTTTCTTGACACAGATCAAACCAGCACCCGAACAGTCGGAATCATCAACGGCTCGGGAATGCAACTTGGCCGCTGATCAGCTACCCTGCATCACCTTTACGAAGGAAGATATGCAGATGAAGAATTCCCAACATGACAGGCCGCTCTACTTCACCGGGTATATCGGCTCCAGTGAAGTTAACCGGATCCAAGTCGATCCGGGTTCCACTATGAGCATCATGCCCCTGCGCCTCATGTACAACCTTGGGATTCCTACCAGTAAGCTGGCATCGATAGGCACGGTGATCTACGGATTTAACAGCAGCGGGCCTCGGCCGCTTGGTAAAATCCGAGTAAAGTGCCAGATGGGGGATTTAACATCCGAAGTCACCTGCTATGTGATCGATGCAGAGACTTCCTATAACCTGTTGCTGGGTCGGTCTTGGATCTACAACAATGTTATAGTCCCTTCCACTCTTCATCAGTGTCTTAAATATGTGGACAATAATAATGTGGTCAAGACGGTGGTCGCGGATAAACAACCGTTCAAGGGGATGGAGAATTACTTCACCGATTCTCTCCTCTATAGTAGTGAATCCAATTCTGAATCATCGGTCTAAGGTTCGGACAGCGATGGGGAAGCTAATACCAAAGCTGGGCTTGATTATGACGGGGGTTTTTGTTCTGAACAACATTGTACCTCTTGTAATCAATCTTGGTGATGAAGAATCGTCGAATGAAAGTTGTAACTGACAACTTGCCGACTATAAAATAAAGGATGATTTAGAGTACTCGCAGTCTTTAGATGATGTAATGACAGGATTGTATAAAGACTCTGAATTGCACTTGCCAATCAGGGCGATGTGCATAACACAAAAGAGATTTCAAGACTCCTTTGGAACTACACTCGTCATCCCAGGAAGATCAAACGGTGAAAAACACTTGATCTACAGAAAAGAAGATGCAGTTCCGGTGCCGAATAGCTTCTTGGAAGAAGGCGCAGATGACAGCAAATCTTTACTCCATGCATCCAAGTACAGTCCAGAAACATTGGATATCATGAGGAAGTGGGGGTATGACCTGGCGCGAGGAGAAGGTCTTTGCTTTAGACGATGCCCTCAAGTTCCACTCCAAGCGGCTTATGTGCCGAAAGGGAAGCCAGATAACTACTACGCATTCCGGAGAGGGTTAGGATACGAGTCCTCCTCAGAAGATGAATGCTCCTGGTTAATCGATGACCGTTCGCCCAACAACGGTGACGGACACTCATCCGATTCATCCGCCTGGGACTCCGATGTCAGCCTGGGTGAAGCCTTCAAAGCTCTCATGGTCAACATGGTTACTACTAACCCTGCTACCATGGAGAACGATAAGGAGATGGCAACATGGGAAGACCCGTGGATTCATCACCTTAACGAGCAATACGGGGATCGGTTCGAGCAAAGAGAACCACCCACTGAGGATGAAGTTGTCCAGGTTAATATGGGCGACGAGGTTAATCCAAAGCCAATCTTCATGAGCGGTAGTCTTCCCCCAGAAGAAAAGGAAGAATTGATCGCTCTGGTTAGGCAGTATATCGATGTATTCGCTTGGAATTACGAAGATATGCTGGGGCTCGACCCAAATGTGGCAACTCACTGCCTTAAGATCAAGTCGGATGCTAAACCCGTCAAGCAGCAGCAAAGACGGTTCTGTCTGTAAATCATGAAGTCAATTGTATTGGAGGTGAAGAAGCTCATTGATTCGGGCTTTATCACAAAAGTGCAACATCCAGACTGGGTGGCTAATATTGTCCCGGTGCTAAAGAAAAATGGGACAATCAGGATCTGCGTCGATTACAGAGACCTGAACATTGCTTGCTTGAAAGATGATTTCCCTCTCCCAATCACTGATGTTATCATCGACAACACGTGTAGCTTTGAAAGGATGTCATTTATGGATGGCTTTTCGGGCTATAATCAAATAAAGATGCACCCGGAAGATGCTAAACACACAGCATTTAGAACGCCTCTCGGTATATTCTGTTATACAGTAATGCCGTTCGGATTGAAGAACGCCGGTGCTACATATCAGCGAGCGATGACCAAGATCTTTCAGGATTATCTCTGAAAAACGGTCGAATGCTACGTTGATGACTTGGTCGTAAAGAGTCGTGACAGGAATGATCACATCAAAGACCTTAAAACGATGTTCGAGCTTATGCGAGCCCATCAGTTGAAGATGAATCCCGCTAAGTCCTTCCTCGGGATGTCCAGTGGGAAGTTCCTCAGCTTCGTTGTCACAAGCAAAGGTATCCATGTTGACCCTGAGAAAGTGAAGGCGATCTAAGAGCTACAACCTCCAAGGAATTTGAAAGAGCTCAGGGGGTTGCAGGGACGGCTAGCTTACATCCGGAGATTTATCTCAAATTTATCCGGGAAGTGTCAACCGTTTTCAAAATTAAACAGAAAGGGCATCTCGTTTATTTGGGATAACGCTTGTCAAACAGCTTTTGAAGAGATTAAGATGTATCTCACAAAGCCACCAGTTCTTGTTGCACCACAATCAGGAAAACCGTTTCTAATTTATACCAAAGCAATGGATCATTCACTAAACGCTCTACTTGCGCAGGATGATGACAATGGTCACGAACAGGCAGTGTACTACCTGAGCTGGACATTAGTCGGTGCTGAGTCTCGCTATCCAATGATTGAGAAGCAGTGCCTTGCATTAGTATTCGCGATCCAGAAGATGTGGCACTATTTGGTTGGACAGACGATTTACGTCATCTCCAATGTGAATCCAATCCGTATATTTATGACTCAACCAAGTTCAATGAGCTGGCAATTGGCAAACTGGGCTTTACTCTTATCCCAGTATGACTTGCACTTTAAACAACAAAAGTTGGTCAAAGGACAGGCAATTTGCGATCTTTTAGCAGCGAACCCGACGTCGAATGCAGATGAATTATATGATAATTTACCGGATGAAACTCACGAAGTAAACCATACATCGCATCAATAGATATGGCACTTGTATTTCGATGGAGCTTCTAGAGCAACTAATGTGGCAAGTGCCCCCGGAAATTCTAAGATCTCCGCTAGAGTCGGAGTTGTCTTAATTTCTTTGAGAAAACATGTCATGCCTAGGGCTTATTCGCTCATAGAACTATGCTCTAACAATGTAGCCGAATATAACACGTTACTTATCGGGCTCACCTTTGCTAAAGAACTGGGGGTTGAATATCTCGAAGCATACGGCGATTCACAGCTAATAGTCAAGCAAGTCCGTGGTGAATACGAAGTCAGAAATCTTGACCTATCGCCTTATTACCAAGCGGCCATCGAAATGGCAGATTCATTCAAAGAATTTTTTATTGAGTACGTCCCACGTCTTCAAAATACTTATGCAGACGCGTTAGCAGCATTGACAGTATCGTTGGCACAACCTCCTGAGACTGAGCAGCTAATCACAGTCAGGACTCATCAACTTTTCATACCAATATATGATAAAGTACCGGAAGACAAGGGGATGGTTACTAAAGAAGTACATACCACCCACGCTAAACTAGAACCCCAGGATTGGCGTTTTCCCATTATTGACTATGTCCTGCATGGTGTTCTGCCTGAGGATGTGAAAGAAAGAGAATCTATCCGTCGAAGAGCTCCAAGATTCTTCTATGATGCCGAAACCTAAATGTTATATCGTCGCGGGTACGATGGTCTCCTCCTCCGATGTCTCTCAAGTGAAGAGGCGAGGGAAGTCCTTAGGGAAGCGCACGGAGGTGAATACGGTGCACACCAACCCGATCCCAAACTCTATGACCGTATCAGGAGAATGGGGTATTTTTGGCCAACGATAGTCAACGACGCAATCGAGTATGCTCGGAAGTGTCACGCGTGTCAAATTCACGCAAACTACATGCATCAGCCTCCAGAGCAGTTGCACCCTTCGGCTACATCATGGCCATTTGAGACGTGGGGAATGGACATTGTGGGTCCTATTTTCCCTCCGTCTGTCAAAGGTGACCGGTTCATCCTGGCAGTCACTGACTACTTCTCCAAGTGGGCTGAAGCGATCCCGCTCAAAGAAGTGAAGACGAGTAATGTCATCAAGTTCATTAAACACCATGTCATCTATCGACATGGTGTACCAAGACGGATCGTGCATGACAACGGCCCTCAGTTCATCAACAATTCCTTCATCAGATTTTGCGAGAAGTTCAAGATCCAAGATGTCTCGTCGACGGCATACAACCCCACTGCAAATGGATTAGCGGAGGCGTTCAACAAGATAATCATCAAAATACTGTCGAAGCTCGTAAAGTCTAACAAACGAGACTGGGATGATAAACTGGGAGAAGCGCTCTGGGCATATCGTACCACGGTGCGTACGCTAACTAGAGCGACCCTATATTCTATGGTCTATGGGTGTGAAGCGGTCTTGCCACTCGAAATCTAAATTCCATCACTTCGCATCGCCCTCACAACGGAGATGACGATCGAAGAACAATATCAGAAGCGTCTTAAAGAACTGGAGATGCTAGATGAAAAGCGCTTGGAAGCTTAGCAACGTATTGAGTTCTACCAAGCAAGAATGTCAAAGTCCTTCAATAAAAAAGTACGACAAAGGAGTTTCAAAGAAGGGGATCTGGTCCTTGCTGCTCGGTGACCGATAATCCACAACTCTAAAAAGAAGGATAAATTCGAACTCAAATGGGAAGGCCCGTTTGTAATAGAGACGGTCTATTCAAACGGTGCATATCGCATAATTAATCAAAACAGCGATCGGCAATTGATGCCAATAAATAGGAAGTTCCTGAAGAAATACTACCTCTAGTATCTTCGGGATAACCCATTTCAACGGGAAATTCCTCGTGGGATATTTCCACCCACTCGAGGATAACCCTAAATTTATCCTCCACTGTAAAATCCCCCGCCGACCAAATTCATTGACGGTGGGTCTACAAATTTTTCTGGTTCGTCACCAAAATCCCCTATTGATTCCTTCCATGAACAAGAGGTCCACTCAAAATTCTTTTCACGATAGAGATAGAATATAAAATTCTTCCTCTCCAAACGTGTCCTTTCCTCTTCCAGAACTTGCTAACTGAAGGCATAGGTCGAAATTGGACTTTCCACATCAGGACGTCCGACTGAAGGACGCCTGAGTTTTCAAGATTCTTGAAGTGGAGATCCCACTTTTAGTTTCTTTCACTGGAAATAGGATACTAAAACCTTCCATTCTAACATCCGGAGATAGGAGACAAGATCCTCCTTCCTCTCCACTGACAAGAGATAGGATACAAGACCTTCCTCGCTTGTCATTTC
>JBAKGM010024780.1:0-23489 GCA_037177215.1 Asparagus racemosus
TGTGAGACCTGTGATTTTATTATGTTTAATTGCTTGACGCTTGGTGTATTAGGTTGAGGAGAAGAGATTTTATTTTACACTCCCCGATCTAATACGTCATGGGCTTGTTCGTGTCCCGTTTCTGTGTATTTTGGGAAGCGGGGCGTGACAGTGAACGTGAAGATAAAAGACCTCAAGAGTAAGATCAACACCTTGATCTCCGCTCAAGAGGTGAAGAAGACGGGTATACCATGTCCGTACCTGAGAGAGTGGGAGTCAATCCTATATCCGTCGAAGTTCAGTTTGATTAACTTCACACCGTTTGACGGAAAGGGGTCTCCCACCCACTACCTGATATACTTCAAGTCTCACTTGGGAGTTATTTCTAGAAATGGGCCCTTGATGGTTTGGTCATTCGTTGGCATCCTTCGAGGAGCTGACTTCGATTAGTACCGCTGTCTCAAGTCAGGCAGCGTTAACAGCTGGGACGACATGGAGTCTATGTTCCTTGCAAACTTCTTCAAAGACAACACCGAAATATCCATCGGGACATTGTTGGATGAGAAGCAGAAGGATGGAGAGACAGTTGACACCATTGTCAAGCGGTTTCAGAATAAGGTGATGAATTGCCGGGATCCGATAACTGAAGAGTTCATCCTCCAGACCTGCCACAACAACCTTTCATTGGACATTTTTGAAGTAATGAGAACAACACTATCCAATACATGGAAGGATCTGAAGTTGCGTGGGGAGTAAGCTGAGCGGTTCCTCAAGAGGAAGAAGGCAGAAAGAGGCCAGCCGGTGGCAGAAAGAGGCCAGCCAGTGGTAGAACCTCCCAAACAAAATTTCGTCCCACGCAGCAAAAGCAAGGAACAGGCGAGAATAGCAGTCGCGAACTAAACGTTCTAGCGACGACCATAGCAACTACCACAACAGCGAGCACCGTAGCAATCGCAGTCCCAATGGCAGCAGAGACCGCAATGACAAAAGCCCCCCGGTTCGAGATTCTCTAAAGTCTACTCCTTCAAGGAAGATGAGGTTCCTGGGATTTTCAAATACCTCCTAGAGTACAACAAGATCCAGGTGCCACTGATTGTGAACTGAGAGGAGGCCAATAAGGTTACTGATCTAAAATACTGTGCGTATCACAGAGCAGTGTACCACCCAATGAAGGCGTGCTATCATCTCAAGGATAAAATCTAAGCCTTGATTGATGTGGAGGTCATTACCCTAAAGCCGTCCAAAGAGAAGAAGGTGGGAGCGAACGCAGTATCCATCAACTTCGGATCTGTGCCTTTAACGTGGTTTCAACCAAAGCCCATCGTCAAAGTGGGGGTGAAGACAGTGAACGATGATCCTCACGGGCAGTGTGAAAAGGGTCTTGTACCGCATACTACCTCGAATGGCAAGATTCTTTAGGTCCACCCTGACCTGCTCGAAGATGATCAATAGGTAGCTTCTTCATTCGGGAAGAAATCAAAAAGGAAGGGAAAACTAAGCCATGCCACTTTAGCAATCTTGGAAAAGGATGATGAGTGGATGGTGACACTCTAGCTCTCTGGAGAAGAACCTGAAGTCCTTACCACCAGGAGCGGACACGAGTATAGGTACAAGTACCCCGAAGCTCCTGACCTGAATGCTAAGACATTGATGGAGCTAGGAGTGGCAATAACTCCCCTTACGCATGTTGAAAAGGCACAGCAGTAGGCGGCTACCAAGGAGGATGCAGCCAAATTGAAGGAAAAGCAACCTCAGGAGGCTCAACTCCTAAAGCAGTCTCGATTCAATCGCCCGATTCGAAGAGACAAACTGGGAAGTTTGAACTCCCCATTATACTTTGACATTATGGCCCAATTGGCTAATGTTCTTGGGGAAAGTTGTGGTGATTTCCATTGAATGAATTCGTTACAAACTTCAGTCACTTATAGCGAGATTCAAATAGAAAGATCGCCTTTTTAAAAGGCTTACAATGAGAATCGACAGAGGTTACAACTTTTGTCCGTTTATGAACAAACGTGGGATCTGTTTATCAAATAGTCACTTGTGTGGGATCTTGGCATGTGCTCGGGACTCTGTTCCATCTGTGGACCACCGCGTGATCAGATCTAGGTGTGAGATTTGCAGATCTACGGTGATTGTTTCTGTTCGCGCGGAAAAAAGTTGTAGACGTTTCCATTGAAATCTGCAATTGAACTCATTACAAGTTTATTTTTTACAACGATATTCAAGCAAGATTTTGCCTTTTATAAGGCTTTACAATGAAAAAATCAGATTACAAAAAAAAATACAACTTTAATTCCAATTTGAACAAACGCGAGGCCCGTTTATCGGACCCTCGCTTGCGTGGGTATCTTGGCCTGTGACGGGGACTCTACTCTGTCCGTGGACCATCGTGCAATCCCGATCTAATCACAGATCCAGATGCTAGGTTTGTGGATCTAAGGAGTTTATTTCATGAAGGAAATAAACGCCTAACGGGGATCAGCTCACGAAGGAGATGATCGCCGGAGCGGGTAATATCTACTAGGAGAAATCACACGCTTTCCCTGAGCCTAAGACGCAGCTTAGACTTGAGGGTGCCCTGAGCCTAAGATGCAGCTTAGACTTGAAGGCAAGATAGATCACAAACCTGACCTGGATCTGGGCGGTTGCGAGCTCGAACGACGACGATTTGACGTATGCAGCAGAATCGCGCCGGCAGCAAAAAATTTGATCTTGCAGAGCTCCTCCACGGAGATCTGAACTTGGCTAAAAAATTCCAACCCTTAGAACTGTTCCCCCCTCTCCTATTTATAGGATTTGAAAGAGGGGGGGGGGGGGTAAATGCTCAGCCAAAAGGCCGAGCACTTCGGCCTATGACCGAAGCACTTCGGCCATGGCCGAAACGCTTCGACCACGTGGCCGAAGTTTTGGCACGGGTCATCGCTTTCGCCATTTTTCTGACTTTTTCTGGCCGAAGCACTTCGGCCATGGCCGAAACGCTTCGGCCACGTGGCCGAAGTTTTGGCACGGGTCATCGCTTTCGCCGTTTTTTCTAACTTTTTCCGACTCTTCGTCTTGTTCTGACCTGTTTTCTGGTATTTCCAGTCTCGTTAGATTATTTCGTCGATTCTAGAATTGGATCGGCACAGCGTCGTCGCTTGAATTTGGTTAACTACGCTGCGTCGACGTTCGAGTCTGATCGACTCGCCTCACTGATTCTCGCTGACTTAGAGCTTCACCGTTGGATTTATTCCGCGATGCGTCGCTCCGTTGACTTGTACGCCTTGTCGACTTACTTCATGTATTCATTGACCCACTTCATGCGCTTTGTGGCGTGATTGCGTCATCAGCGGTTCTTGGTCGCGTCGGTCGATAGTTCGTCGATTGCGAACCCACCTTCACGAGTCTAGCTCGGGCACTGATAAGCGATTTTCAACACCTACAGTCAGTGGCGGTCGGAAGGAGAGAGGAGAGGAAGGAGGCGCTGGAGGGGCGGTGTCATCGGTGGCGGCGCTGGGCTGGCCGCGGGCGTGCAGGGAGACGGCGGGATCGAGGGGAGGTTAGGGCGCTGGTGGTCGGCCGAGGCGGGGTGGGTGGCGAGATGGGGCGGCGGTGTTTGCGGCGGGTGCTGGGTGGTGCAAGTGGAGGTAGGAGGAGGCCGGCGTTGGCCGGTGGGGGTTATGAGTTCGGAGGAGCCGTTGGGTTGAGGTGGTGGTTGGAGCGGTGAGGGCGTCGGTGGTGGCCGGAGAGAGAAAGGGTAGGGTGATGGAGGAGCGCGGTGCTGGGGATCATTGTCGGCGTCGGGTTGAGGCGACAGTGAGGTTGCGGGGTCGAGGTCGGGTTCGCTGGGGAAGAAACGAAGAGGAAGGAGATGGGTGAACAGTGGCGGCTGAGTTTGGGTTGGGATTTTTAAAACAAAACAAAATAATTACATCTATATATAGGAAACTTTAGGGTTACGGTTATAACACACGTGTAAAATACACGTGGCTGCTAAAAAATACACAATTAGTTATTATTAGCATGAAATAATATTATGAACAAAATACTATTTCCTTTTCATGAAAATTTTCTTAGTAATTGATCAAATACTATTTTTTAATCAAAACATCAATAATTATTATTATTATTTTTTTATTAAATATTAATATCCAAAAATAAGATAATAATAATAAATAACTATGACAACAATAATAATAAGAAATAGCACAAGAATAATAACAATAATAATTTTTAAATAGTTTGAGCCTCAAAATGACAATACAGTATTAATATTATTTTCATTCAATAATTAAATTTATATTTACAATTATTAAAATAAATATAACTGAATTTTAAAATCATAGAAAAATATTAATAGATCAGAAGATAAAATACTCTTCTAGAAATGAAATATTTAATATTTTAAATACCAGAATATTTACTCAATTTTGTATCAAAATTTACGGGTATTACAGAATGTGTAAAATACCATCTAGTATTTTAATATAAAAAATACGTATTAGAAAAATATACGTATCAAAGTATATAGATTAAATACCATGATAATTTTATAATAATTAACCAAATAATATTATTAACTAATACCAATAACTCTATTATACTTAAACACAATATCCAATTATGTAAAATACCATTTAGTATTTTTAATATAAAAAGTACGTATCAGAGAAATTATACGTATCAAAGTATTTTAAGATAAAATACGTATTGAATATATAAAAATATGTATCGAAAAATCACGGGTGTTACAAGTTTTTTGTAAAATTTGTCAAATATTTTACAGAAACGAATAGAGAACCGGCTCTTTCAACTTTCAAGAAGACGATTAAGGTAGAAAAATATAATTAAAAATTAATATATTTTTTAATTTTTTGCTTATTATATCCTATGACTGGTTGATTGATTAAGAATTTTTTTTTGTGATGCATCATTTGTGAATAATATTTTTTGAACTTTAAATTGCCTTATATCTTAATTTCATTCAAGAAACATTTAGGATATTTTGATTATCTTCATTTTATCCATTTATTCTGAAAAATTTAGCTTAAATAATCTTAATTCTAATTATAGCTTTATATAAGTTGTTTAATATCATTATTTTCAGGCAAGTACATGTTATTTAGCCTCAATGGGGGTGGATAAGTTGTTTAATATCATTATTTCTAGACGGGTACATGTTATCTAGCCTCAATGTGGGTGGATGAGTGTGGGGTTCACGTGTTTCGAATGGGGTTGGGTCGTTAGATCTTTAAAATTATATTCAGATAAAAGTGATATTCAGATAAGAGTGATTGAAACGCAACGAAATAAGAGTGATATTCGAATAAGAGTGATTGAAATGCAACGAAATATATATGAAATGCAATAAGACTGTGCTTAGCACGGGCTAAAACACTAGTAAAAAGGAAAAAGAAATGGCATCTAAGGAATGAAGCGGTTCATGTACATCGCTCTTGGACACGTGGGATTGCAAGCACAAGGCTTGTTGGATAAGTCACTAAATAAAGGATACAAAATTTAATCTATGTATACAGTAGCGGAGCTAAAAAATTTATTGGAGGGAGGGGTCAAGAATCCATGATATATAATTGTTTTCTTATGCATTTCATAAAATAGGTTTTTTCAATATTAGTTCCTCAAATTTTCAAATATTTTGAAATGGGTCCTCAAATCTCAAAATTGCTATTAGGCTTTCCAATTCTTAAGGTATTTGAAAATTAGTCCCTCAAATCATTGACAATGCCATTAAATCTCTAGTTTTCATGATTAACTTGAAACAATTCATGAGAATTCGAGGACTCTTTTTCAGAGAAAGAATTAAGGAAGGACTTAATAGCAATTTCACTGATTTGATGGACTAACTTTAAAATACCACAAAGAATTTGAAGGGAGCTAATAGCAATATCGATGACTAAAGGACTACTTTCAAAATAGTAAAAGATTTAAGGCCTTGAGGGGCTAATATGAACAAGGGTCTAATATGCAAATAACAAAATTTTTGGAGGGGCCAAGGTCCCCCCAACTTTGTATGTGGCTCCGCCACCGTCGATAAGGTTAAAAGTTTATAATTATTTCTCCAATGGCCAGTGGATTATACAAATAACTGGGAAGTCTATAGCTACAAAATTGAGTGGCCTCACTTAAGCTTTTCATGCTCAGGATTTTTATCAGATTGTTCGTTTGCGGCATCAGTGACCCCTACTTCAGCTGGACGAAGGACTCGATCATAGATCATGTAGCCAGGCTGCAATTAAAAAAAACAAAAGACGCAGAAAACGTATGTGGTCATTTATTTTATCCTTTCAGAAAAAAAATGAGACAACCAGTGAATTGAAACAAATGTTAGGAAAGCTATGCGTTCATACTTCATATAAATCTGCAAGATTATATATTTTTCTACAACGAGAAAGCCTTCAACCAAATTGTGTGGGCATGAAAATCATGCTTTTTTTGTCAACACAATTCTGTTAAGGGTCCTTCTCTTCCTGACGTTAATAATCACCATGTCCTTTTTTACTACACCAATCAATGTAATTTTTATACAACTTTCTATCAATGAACTGGATCGTGTCATCGGGTTATCAGATATTATGTACAGTCCTGCCCACATGAAGCGGCTAAATTCTTAAATGCGTACCTTTAGAACAGCAGCGACAGAGCCAGATGGCTTTGAAGCATCGGGGATCTGGAATACAGCATGATGCCTGTTCGGATCAAATTGTTCGTTCACAGGATCAAATTTCTCCACCCCAAATTTCCTGAACACCTGAAAAGTAAAATATTCAGTAAGTTTCTCATTAGTAAAGCAAATAGAAAAAAAAAAATAAAAAAAAATCATGCAATGCATTAAAACAATGATAACTGTAATCATGGATAGTTTCTTTATAATCAAAGATCGGAAAGGAACAAAAAGAACCATAGCAAAATTAATAAAATGCAACTTTTAACCTTCCCATGTCTCTTTTTATGTGTTTCTACCATTTAATCCCATTGCAAAAGGACAAGCCTCCCACATTCCACCATAGTAATGACTATAGCCTCCATTAATATGACCAAAGAAAGGTGGATTTAAGAAGAATACAGATGGTTTTTGGAGCTGTCTGCTTTCACAAGAAGGTATCTGTATCTTATGACCAAATAAAAGCACATAGTTTGAACTTTGAAGACGAAAAGGGATACTCCAAAAGTTGCACTCCTATAAACACTCAAATTGAGTTTGCTGTTGAAAGAAGTGGAAAGCCCTAATGAAGAGAGGGCATCGTTGTCATTTAAACAAGTGTATGAATGCTACAATGAACGCTGTAAAAATCCTTGCTTGCTTAAGGGCGTGAAACACAGGACAGCGATAGGGGGATCTTTCATTGTGGTCATCACCAATGTCAAACACATATACATCTACCCCATCGCAAGCTTACAGTTCTTATGGGATTCTTGCAGCCTTCCAGGTACTTGGAAGGATCCTGAACAGTTGAGAAATTCCGCAATTGTGAAACCAATGCCAAAAATCTAATATTTGTATACTTCAAATATCTCCATTGTAGATGAATAGCATTGGAAGCACTTTCCAAAACCTAGACGGATACCAACATACTGGCGCTCCTACAGGATCAACATACTTCAACACTGGGCATGTCTAAAGGAATAGAGAGCCGTGATAAACTGAAGTCATTCAACTTTTCACAGATGTAAATGCTATGCTTATGTCCTATGTTGTGTGGGTACGTGTACGGGTACGGGCACGGGACATGGCAAATTTGTAAAAGGGAGGGTACAAGGATGATAAATGGAATTGATAATTTTTATATATTTATATACACATATTACATATTGGAATTGATAATTTATATGAGAATAAGGATGAGAATTAAAAATTCCTATAACATTTTTATGTTTCTTTTATTATGTCTAATTTTTGAACTAGACATCCAAACGACCCTTCAACATCATAATTCGGAACCTGACTTATGTCCAATGAGTTTCAAGAATGGACGTGAAGTGTAGGATATATGTCCAAAAACTGTACGACAAGCACTTTAAATTAAAAGATGTATTGTATAATTAAGTACGTACTCAAATAAATGTATGCATATATGCAAAGAGTGTCCAAGGAGTTTGGGTACTGGTACGAGTATGGGTACTTGTCTGGTACAGGTATGGCTTAACATATCTTATGTCTGTGTGTCTGTGTAAAGGTGTTTCTGAATCAAAGATGTAAATGGTATGTTTGTTCTTGTGCATACATGTATATAAGTGTTTCAAATCAAATATGTATATGGTATGTTTATGCATCTGAATATGTGTACAGAAGTGTTCCTGAATCCTAAATTTGGCAATTAGGAAGAGCATACATCTGTACCAGTCAGTTCAAGCAAAAGGAATTCGGGTGCCATATATACAATAACAAAAAGGACACAACACGATTTCCACTCATTTAGCATCATAATGACAAACAAGAAAAAAGTAAGACGTATTGCCACAACATCTACACCAACATGCATGTACATTGATTTTTGAAATAAAGTTGAAGATACTTAAGTTCTTAGAGTTATTAAAATAGTAAATATAATAGAAGAATATAAAAGGTAACTATATGTCTGAACTCTGAAGCTACTCAATTAAGATATAAACAATAAGAAGGCATTATACAAGCATGAAGAAAGGTTAAAATACCTCTCCCAGTTGTTTCTCAGTCATCTCAACACCCTCCAACAGAGTTTTTAAAAGTGGCACAGCTCCAACAGTGTCTTTGGATGAGTCAATCTTGGAAAAGCTATCCTTAACAACAGATGAAGCTCTTCCAAGATTATCAGCAACATCTAAAAGGTTCTTAGCAAAGTTCTGTTCATAATCCAAATATAGAATGTTCTATGTCAAGAATTTGCCTTTATGTCAAGACAACGGGTCATGCAGTTAGAGAACAAAAAGTCAGAACTGTAAGGACCTGTATTGAAAACTTCTTTGTGTTTTCTGCCTCACGTTTTGTCCTGTCTAGAACATTTTCCATTTCGGCATAGCTGCGGAGAACTTTATCTTGCATTTTCTCAATCTCCTTGTGCTTAATTTTCAGTTGCTCTTCCTTCTCTGCAACTACCTTTACTAGATCATCAGCGGATAGATCAGGTTCTGTATCTGAATCAGAAAATTTAGTTCGCTTAGTACTTCTCCTCCTCTTTTTGGTTGATTGGGGCTCTGGCTGTTTAGATTCAGGACTATAACCTGCATCTTCTGTTTGCTCTGGAGCTGCAGTCTCACCGTTTGTCTTGGTAGACTCATTATCGTGGTCCACAGATTGGTTAGACTCCTTGCCATTCGGTTCATGAGATGTTGAAGAAAAGCTGTATCTTTGAAATGCACCAAGTGTGAGATGTGAATGCCACGCAAGTTGACTAGTTAGGAGAGGTAACCACTGTCATATCAAAATTATGTTAGTTAAAGTACAAAGATCTAAAATTAACAAATAATCTTATGTACCTACAAGCTACATAAACATATTCAAAACAAAAAAGAATATCGTTGAGTTATTCGCATATCTAATAAAAAAGAATCCAGTTGACCAAAACTCAATAAAGAAATATTGTGATCGCACACAATGCAAACCAGTTAAAATTGTATGTAGATACAACTTACATAAGAACAACTGATACAGAACGCAGGCAAAAGGTTTATTCTCCTGATTTCAAACAATAGAATCGGGGGTGACAATGACCCATCTAAACATGGACAAAATTACTTTTTCGGATCAAAACCTACCCCATGAACCTGGACCGCAAATATGCATAACAAGGCGAAAACGAGTCCAGACTTGGTATACTCAGGGCAGGCTTCGCTCGATAGCATAGTCCAAAAGAATACGTTTATTGGTTTATTAATAGATCTGTTAAGTGTAAATATCAGTTATACATGAGACGTAGTAGCGTAGACAAAGCATGCCACATTTGCGTATGTTGTTATTTAAAAATAATAAATAAATAAATAACGGCAAGCAAGAAGAACACACTCACAAAAGACTAAATAACTACAAAATGCACAAAATTGAATATCCAAAAATGCTTAAAAAAGAGCTTTTTGGTGGCAATCTGACATTCAAACATGATTTGAATTCTATTAAGGGCAAATTACATCCATGCGCTGGATTTACCAACCGATTATCTTACCAAAATGGCTCTTTGCTACAAATCTCATTAAATTGAAGATGAATACTTGATCAATTAGTGAAGAAATTACTTAACAGGATGGTAACGAATCTAGGGTTTGGACACCTGGGGATTGACGGCGCTAGGGTTTTCACGGGACCGAGCAGCCTCCGTCATCCTGAGAATCCTTTGGAAGAGGGGGATTCCACATCTCATACGCCCTGAAATCATCGCCGTTCTAAAACCCTAAAAACCCTAGCTTTATTACGATGGAAGAAAAATTGGGGGGAAAAAATTAAAAGGAGAGCGTGGGTACTATTAATTTCCTGGTGCCAGGGCCACGTGTCACTATATGATTGACTGCTGGAAATCTTTGATATTTTGACATTTGTCACTAAACCTATTGAAATTGCACTTTAGCCCAACAGTTAATATTAGTAGCTTAAAATAGTTCATGTGATTAACTGCTGTTTGATTTAGTTGCTCCTAATTCAAACTCATTTAGTTCTGTTCCCTCCCATGAAAACAAATAGGGGGGCTAAATAGAAATCCGCCCCACTATTACGTAGCTCAGAACTGAGCCGTCACATGCAAACAGTTCTGATAAAATAACTAAATAACTTACACCCCACCGCCCTCATATCTTCATTTTGATAACCACGATAGATTATAAATCTACCTATTTATCAAAAACTCTACTATTGAAAACAAATTCTTATCCATTAAATTTATCAAATTTGTCGAACACTCTAGATTATAATCTACAAACAAATTATGACCCAAGTGGATTATAATCCGAAGCCTTCGAACATGCACTAAGAAGCCACTTTGATCATCTCGTAGTTTATAGACGATTGCAATATAATATGCGCTTATCTAAAATCCAAGCGAAAGAACTAATGAAAAGGATAAATATTTTCAGTATCCAGCCCAAAAACCAGTATAACGCTCACCAATTAATTCCCCCTGTTACTACTTCTGCTCACCAACTCATCTCTGATCTAGAACAAAGCCCAAGGACAAAAGACTGTTACAATAGAAAGAGAACAATAAACACCCATATGTAAATACAAGCAAAATACAAGCGAAAAAGGAAAAAAAATACAAGCAAAAAATTCCCAAACCAGAAGTAAGCTAACTTGGGATAGAGCCAGACTTTGCCAAAAATATCACATCTGGTGCGCTCTCGACTCCCCTTAAACCTTCAATGCCCTTTCACTAACATATCAAAATTACAAAAATACACTTCCAAAATATGTCATAAAACTATTTCGTATGTGAGAATAAAATGAAGAAAATGCACCCTCCAAATCTTTCCAAGAGGTATTTTCCTCATTTTACTAGTGATCCCTCGTCAAACACCCTCTCAATCTAAAATCTTCAAAAGGGCACTTTACTAAGTCTTGAACCAAGAAACTGAACTCCCAACAAGGGCATGTTTGTAATTTCAAGCAAATTTGGAGTCCGAATCTGTGTGGGCCTCACCACCACTTCCACCACCACCAAGAGCTGCCCTAATCTGCTGCAATGCATTGCAGAGATGAGCACTAATAGAAGAAACGCTAGATAAATTCAGTTTCGCTGAAGGCACGGTGCTCGCCAGAACCTGCACGCCGACGGTGAGCAAACAACCAATCACTGAACCGTCGACATTTTCGTCTGATGAGGAAATTTGAGATGGTGCAGGGAGGAGGACGAAGCCGGTGGGGAGGAGGGGGATGAAGGAGGTGTCCTCGCCGCTCATGGCGACCTGGACGCCATGGACATCAATAGTGGCGTAGACGATGATGCTGCCACCGGAGTCGTGGGTGTTGCTTTCTTGTAGGAGGGGCTCTACATTGGAGGAGTTGCTTGGGGCCTGCATGCATGCATTTTTTGTTGCACTTGAGGAGGGTATGCAATAGCATTTGAAGGGGATAGTTTTGAGAGAGGAGGAATATAGGTTGTGATAATGAGGTAAAAAAAATAAATTTCTGAATAGAAGTAAAAGTACAAATGCAAGGGGTCCAAGATAGGGAGACTAATAAAAGAATTTCAAGTTAAATTTGAAAAATTTCCCCACAAGCTAATTGTGTTTTACAATATCATCAATGAAGAAAAGAGAGCCTACAAAACAGTTTCAGGACATTAGCTAATTATTACACCTAATAAAATGTATGAACTCATAACTAAATTCCATGAACGAAATGATTATGGATTCCTATAGCTTCTAACGTACAATTTATGAGAAAGTTATTTGTGGAAAACCCATTCATTTTATCATCACTTGATGTATCAGTAAAAAGGTTTTCTGTTAGGATCAACCACCTGGACCCATTGTTAGTTAATTTTCCATATAACCCCCCACTAAGGATCATATCTCTATAAACTTGATATTTGAGAAATAATTATTACAGCAAAATCAAAAAACTTAGACCTAAAAGTGAGTGCATATGGTTGATTGCAACAAAACCGTTTGAAGGTGGTTTATATATAAATTGACAATCAAATGAGGTTTCCATAGATGACCCTATTTTGAAGGTTTTTCCAGGGGGTAAAAACCACCACTAAAATCATAAATATACATGTTTTTTTGTTTGAAAAATCTAATAAAATGTAGATCGCTGTGAGTGGAGCAAAATATCCAATTTCATCAAAGATTATGCACTTCGATTGATGGATGTTACTAGCCTAATCATCACTGCAAAGCATTAAAGCTTCTCTCAAAAAAACCTTCAATTAAAAAAGAATTTATCCAAAGAAAAAGTAAATACAAAACAATAAATGAGCTGTGTATGTGTACCCTTTTTTCTGCTAAGAATTAACGGCCCCTTGCCTATATATGATTTCCTAAATTTTAACAGAAACTAAAAGAAAACGTACAACATAAAAACAGCCTGGATGGAGCTCTAGAGTTCCCATACTCATTTTAAGAGGGCATCGTTGATTGCTCTTGCTGCTGCCATCTCTCCGCTAGCATAGCATTTTTCTTCTGGTATTTATTGACAAACTTCACATGCCTTTCATATGCATATTTTGTAGGTTAATTTTTCCTTTTCCTAAGAATAATAAGCATTGCTAAGGAGGAAGTTGAATATTCTTTGTGTCATGTATTGAGATACTAGAAGTTGATGTAGCAAATACCAAATATAGGGAATCTGACTAAAGGCTATGTTGAATTTGCATAAAGAGTCAAATTTAAGTATGATAATTATCATAAGCAAAGGAAAAAATGCAACCTACCAGCTTAAATGTGTATATTTCAAGAAATTCAGGGATTAAGTAGTTTTCTATTACAGTTATTCAATTTCCAGCTTATATTTTATATGTGTTCATTAAAGCGAGATAAACACCCGTCGCTTATTTTCTACAATCTTCTTATCAAAGAAGTTTGTCTTTCCGAGTCTAACATAAGTACATAAACGGGATAAGGTGACGAAAAACAGAAAAATTAATATTACTTAAAGAGTAAAAGAACTCACATTTACGCGCAGAAGAGAAACACAGTTCTTTTGGTGTGAGCCATTCGCAATGTGAGCAACCTCATGATATGAGCTTCCGCTGGAAAGAACATCAAGCTGCCAAAATGGTTAAAATTCATTCCTTATAAGTTATAATTAATAATCATCAACAAATATGAACAAAAGACAATTAAATTTACCCGAGACCTCCGTTGCTCGTTGGCCAAAAGATCAAACACCTGTTGATGAGAAAATGGAAGCCATGTTGTCGAAACTGCAGTAAGTATAACTCCAGTGGGCCGTCCTGGTTCAATATTTTTCTGAGTCATTACCCTAGTTATATCATCAGAAGACTCAGAGAGTGCAGCCCATGATTGATTGCTGGCTGAACTGATGTTAGAACAAAAAATCTTAACCATTCTTTGTGAAAGCTTCATAAAATTCGTCCTTGCATCTGGTGAAGGGATAACTGAATATCAAAAAGCCTAGAGTGAGAATTACTATTACACAACAATTAGACTAGGATTGACTTCAGAAAAACCACACGTACTTTGGAGATGTAGCCACTTCTAAACTATTACATCCGTGCTTAATTTGAGATGTCACCACAGAATCACATGATTATCACGTGGCATCTCAACTTAACAGGCAATTATGTTGCCTGGCGTTCAAAGTAGTTTGCATATGCAATTAACATGTTAAAGAATGGATACCTCCGAGATCAGGAATTTTTCTAGCCATAAGGCTTGCACGTCGTTCACACTGTCGCTGCAAGATGGAGAGCCATCTTGTTGCTCCAAAGGCAACACCACTGTTAACAAGTTGATCTAATACCTTATGCACTGGTTTATCCTCTATTTCTGCATGTTCAACCCACATCACCTGATGAAGGATGGGAAAAGATACATGATATCGTTAATGATATTCTAAAACCTAAAAGTATTACTGATTAGGTGTCTGTCTTTCATACCAAAGCTACCCACATCTTTTGAAGAACATATGATGCTTTTGCTCCTCATAATTTACTTCGATGCAGGTACTCGAGCAAAATTCAGCCCAATTTTCTGGTCCTTATTAGTGCCATATATTTTAATTTAGACTATATGATTATAGTTTCAATAGCACATGCATATACATATGTAAACAAATTATGTGGATGTACCAAGAGGAAATTAAACAAAAGAACTGTACAATCAACAATCCAATAGTTTGACATAAAACCTAGACGATGTATTGACAAGTATCAAGCATCTATTTATAAACTATACTATTTATGCATACATGTTAACCAACAAAATCTATGTTACCATTTCAAGACAAATTAAAGCTATTTTTATCATAAAAGCCTGATTTAAATATTATACCATCTCAAGGGTCAAAAATAATATTCTATATATTTATATCTACTTGATTAATAGCAAGACCAAACTTAAATAGAACATAAATAGAGCAAATAATTGATGTGAACTATTAACTTACCCTTGCATAGCCATTGGGCATATCTTGAATGATACATCCTGATGGTCTCCTTCTATAGCGAGGGAGAGGGATGTCAAACCCATTATGCAAGCCATCGATGGGAAAATCAACAATTGTCCAAGTTCCCTCTTCTGCATTGTGGTGGCAATACCGAAGGAAGTATGCCTCTCGAGTAGGCACCAAAGGAGAAAGAAATTGGAGCTCTGCATACATCTGCTTAGTGTTGAAAATTAACAAATTTAAAGTTAAATAATGGTAATACATAACTCCTAAACAAAAAGGGGAAAGTCTTATTAAAAAAACTTTATGTATACTATATTTCGTAGAAAACCATTATCATCTATTAAACTAAAAAACTCAAGTTGAATATAAGAACATGTTTTTATTAGGTTTTGTTCTACGTTATCATCAATTTATGTAAGGATCAGTTCCCACCAAAAATATACAAGGATTTACTTTGATATATAGAAAAAATAACATCACATGGCTATTTATGTAAGGATGTTTTTTCTGCAAGAAAAAAATAATATCTAAAAGAATGCTTTGTAAAGATACTAATTTCAGGGGTTTCTTTATTGAGTTATATATAGATGATACTGAGTTCGACAGAAATAAATTGCAAAAAAAAAAAACAACAATTACCAGATGAAGGGAACCATTGCCATGGCAAGAAATCCCAGCACTTATAATCTGAAGTGTTCTTGCCTTGGAGACAATTGAAGGAAACAACTCCATCCACTTATTCTGGAAAAAGAAACACAACAAAAGCATGTGTCAAATATATAATCACCATCATTATTAATAACCTGTTTCTAAAATCCTATGAAATTCAAACTCACAGCATCCAAAAGTACATCAACCAAAGTCACACTATTCATCATCACAAGCCCAGAATCCCTTGTGCCCTCAGTCCTAAACTCTCCACTCTCCTGCTTAAGCTCAACAGGCCAATGAAACAATTTTCTATACTCCTCCACATTCAAAACCTCCACAATTCCTTCAAAATTCTTATTGTTAATCCACAGAGGCTCTCCAATGCTGCACAGCCTCTTCAAGTGCTCGGATGCAGTCATTGCCAGTTCCATTGCTGGTCCCTGGTCCTGGTCCGTGATTATGGGCCCACTGAGCTTTGGGTGGTTCTCGGTAATGGTGTGGACCGGGACCATCTGGAGCTCTGCCAAGTGCCTTGAGTAGATGCTCATGTCAGGGTCTGGAGATGGCAGCATGAGTAGGGGAGCAGGCCTAAAAGATTGAAGAGGTTGGGTGTCGACAATGCAGGATAAACGCTGGAGCTGTTGACATAGAGAAGAGGAAGAGTATTAGGATGCATTTGGTTAGTTGTAGTTGGAAATATGTATTCAACTATGCGAAATGATCAATACCCCTTAAAGTAACGGTGAATTTTCAACTTCCCCCCTAAAGTATCAATTTGTCTATTTTCCCCTTAAATTGTGTGTGGTCATTTTGTGAGCCCACAGCCAAATATTTAACATATTAGTGATTTTTTTGGCATTTCTTGTATTTATGCAAAAAAAAATGATTTTTAAATTTCAAAAAAGGGATATAGAGCAAAAAGTTAAAAAAGAAAGTAGTTAAGATTTTTTTTTGGTCTAGAGAAAAAGGAGACAACTGATAAAAGCCATGAAGAAATGCAAGGAAACAACTTCACGTGATTAATCAGTTAACTATTTGATAGTGGGCTTACAAAATGGCCATATTAAACCCACAAACATAGTTTAAGGAGCAAAATATATAAAATTGATACTTTTGGGGGAAAGTTAAGAGTTCACTCCTCCTTTAAGGATGAGTTAGTTATTTTGTCCTTTCAACTATAACAGTTTTCAAAATTTTAAAATAACTTAATTATTTTTTATCTAATTTTATATAATATTCAATAAGAAGAATATGATTATGACTAACTTAACGGAGGAGATGACCCATAACAGAATGGAATGGAAGAATAGGATTCATGTAGCCGACCCCAAACATTTGGGATAAAGGCTTGGTTGTTGTTGTTGTAATGTTATATAATATTCAGAATAAAAAGAAGTAAAAATTACTACAAAAGTAATGATTAGCTATTTTTTTAACAAGGAACAAATTGGTCAGAGCACCCAATCCCCAAATCGGAGCAAACCCGAGTTCAAACCCTAGCCCAACTGTACTGATTAGCTATTGTTAGTTACATTTTTTTTTTTTGTGCAAAACAAGGTTTATAACTACACTTAACTTTTAATAACATTTATGAATGAGTGTGTTTTAGTTCAAAATGTTGCACTCGTTTTCACTTCAGAGCGACTACACATATCTAAAGGCTAAAACATAGTTATTATTGTAGGTGTAAGAACACTATTGTTAACATGTAACTCCATCTACAACCAACTGGACACACACTGACGATATGTTTTGACAGAAATAGCAGAGCCTAGTTACAAATGCATTCAAATTTCTGGCATATACGATTATTTAAATGTTGCCACGACTTTAAAGAGTTGCTTCTGTGTTAAAATTGAAAGAGCGCTCCCTACACGATATTGTGATTATATATTATAAATATACTTGTTATTTCAACTGGTCCTAACCAAATACTTCCTTAACAACATATGAAAGATTGTAATAGATCTACCTCATCCTTGAGCTGAGCATTCTCAAGCCAGAGATGTTGCCCATCATACGACATCTCACCAACCACCGCAGGCCCACCGCAGCTCTGACACCTTACATTTCTTATCATCGACTGCAGCCGGAAATTCTCGCTCCTTAAATTCTCATTCTCCCCTCTCAGAATCACATTTTCCGCTCTATCTTGCTGAGACTAATAAGTAACAACAGTAATAAAGGTATAATTAGATTGACATTTTATTTAACAAGCTCGGCATGGTAGTGGAAAAAGGAGGGATAAGCAAGAGTGCGCACCTTCACTTGGGTGCGGCGATTCTGGAACCAGAACTTGATCTGGCGGGGTGTGAGGCCCAGGTCTTGGCTCAGCCTCTGCCGCTGTTTGTCATCGGGGTGCGGACATTCCTTAAACAACCTGCATTAACAATTAAAATATGATTAAAAAATAATATTCAAATATTACTCTTCATTTTTAGAACAAAAGAAGAAAATATTTCATTAGACTAAACAGGTTTGCTCGTGTTACCGGAGTGACACACATCGAAATCTCACACAGAATTCTGCAGTCTAGTTCATTAACTTTTTTCATATATCCGGGATCCAACCCCCAAGAACTTTTAGCATTTTGCAGTAAACCCCCCAAAACTTCTAAAATCACATTAAATCCCCTATAAATGAAAAAAGCTAAAAGTTCTTGGAGTTTACTGTAATTTACCCATAAAAACTAGGCTAATTAGAGTTTAAATACTTTACATTTTTCTCTACCTTGCACTCACATACCCTCACCTGTTTTAGGCAGCATCTTATATATCCAGAAGTTTTGCAAAAGTTGCATTTTAATGCCTCGCGTTATGCAAATGTAACAATTTTGATTCGAATTTTCTATGTGACACTCACAAACTAATTTTATAATTTTTGAACCATTATTTTCTGTTTAAAATTACTATTAAGTTTACTCTTTTTTTTATTTTAAACCTTCCATAATCATATTCTTAAATAAAATTATAATAGGTTCAACAGTAAATTCAACAAATACTAGAGGTAACAAACTTCTAAGACTAACTTGAAAGCGTCGCATAGGAAAATTCAGACCAAAATTCTCACGTTTGCACAGCACAAGGTATTAAAATGCATATTTTTAGTAACCTCGATGGATATAAGTGCAAAAGAAAACAAGCGAGGGTATATAAACGCAAAGTCCTGCAAACTACAAGGTAGATTAGTGCTAATTAGCCTAAAAAATTAGTATAATATAACAATATGATAATATTTTATTAATGATGGTGATGACGATGGTTACGCTTCCATCTCTTTAATCTGACGAGCAGTATGTCGGTGGTATCGCTTCCGCTTCGCCGCCGCCTGCGCCTGCTTCCTCTCCTCGCCGGCCACCTCGTGCTCCTCGCCGGCGCACGTGCCGCTCACGTGACCGCTCTCCGTCTCCTCCTCCTTCGATCCCTCCACCGCTCCCATCTCCACCACCTCCTCTTTCTAAAAATAGAAAAAAAAATTAACATTCCGTACAAAAAATTTTACTTATTTTCAAACAATTACCACAAAATTTGCAATACTGACCGGGATTAGAAAATTCGTCGACATCAACCCTAGACTAGGGTTTCTGATCGGCGACGAGAACATTTTTTTCCTTCTTTTTCTTTTTTCTTTTTTTTCTTTTTTTTTTACGATGAGGAAGAAGACATAGCTGAGATTCTCTCGCTCTAGGCTTCAGTATATCTCAAACACTAGGCAGTCACTTTCTCTCTCCTCTCTTTTTTTTGGGTAATAATTGCGGTAATTAATTGTTTTACCGGTACAAGGTAAATATAAGCTTCCGGAGAGCGGGATGGAAACCGGTTCCCCGCCAAAGGATCCGCCTCCCTCTACCGACACGTGGCGGTTGTCTAGACGGTGCAGAATCGAAACCAGATTTGGACGGTCGAGATTCCTGAGACTGTTGCTTTGTGATTCGCGCGTCGCGTGCTGTAGGGGTTGGGAATGGGCTAACGCGGGGAGAACGTGAGGGGACCCTTTAGGGGTATTTTTGGAATTGTCTTCGCAGCTGTAATTTTCACTAGATAGAGTTGCAAATTTTCCTCCGTGAAAGGTGATAGCGGATATTAATTTTTGCCAGATTATTTTTGGAATTGTTTTGAGAGCTGTAATTTTTACTACATAGAATCCCATAGTTTCCTCCGTGAATTGTGGCAGTGGATATTATCATAGTTTTTTTTTATAAGGGAATTGAATATATTGAAGTCTCTCAATCATTGAAGTTTACATATTATTCATATTGTGATGGAAAAATTAAAAAAAAACAAATAAAAAGAAACAATTTCATATATAAAATACTATGATATCAATCAAAATATTGGTATCAGTATTTCTTCCCTGTATAGTGATATCAAAATATTGATATCAGTATGTGTTGATTTGCAAAAAAAACTTGCATCCAAATGTGTATATCTCTTGATGTGATATTAAGATCCATCTGACTTTTAAATGGATGTTCACAACTTGTCATGTCATTTCATGTCAAGATCACCCTCATTACTTGGCCCACAAGATACGGAAACAAAGTAAGGACATAGGTTGTTTTGGCGGCAGAAAAAAGTGGGGACACGAAAGACTTTGTGGGTTAGTTTGATTCAGTTTAGTTTTGATCTAATTATACTAGCTTGGATTAGAACTGGACCAGTTTTGAGTTGAATTTAGTTTGGCTAATTTTTTAACAAAACTGATCTAGAACTAAGTATTATTTGGTAAATGCATATGCATAAAGACAGAGTTCTAATTTGATAAATAAATATATTTTCCTTTGCCAACTTGATAATGACAATATATTTTCCTTTTCATTTAGTTCTTTTTGGGCCAAACCTATACGGTTCTACCTCAAACCAGGGGGGCCTTGGTTTTCTTCTGGCCTCGTTATGAGGCAAAATTAGGCAAAACAATAACTAGTTTAGCCCAACAAATTTATTTGCCAAAGTAGGATTGAGTTATTGAACTGGACTTATCTCAACTAAAACCGGTGCTAGCACTTTGCCAAACAGACCTTTTTATTTCATTTTACTATTTTTTTATAATCTACATTCACAATATTACTCTTATCTATAATTTCGTTATATATAGGCACTCGTGTATTTTTCTATCCAATTTCTCCATTAATATTAAATGAAATGCTAATTATATATTTTAGTTGAAAATTGCAAAATTACCAGCTTGGGAAAGCAAAGCAGGGAAATAGTCTCTATGGCCTTGTTTGTTTTCTAAATAGAGAGTATTATTTTAAAATAGTCCGGGCGCACCTCTTTATCTCCTGTTTGTTTTTTAATTTGGCCCGGACTATTATTAAGTGAGGACTACTTAATCCCCAAGAAGGAGACTAAACTAAACCTACTCCACACCCCACCTTTACAGTCCAAGTATTAATCATCTAAGTCGATTAAAAATTTTTGATAAAAAAGCCTGCTACCTTGCTTTTTTTGACAAATTTTCTTTTTCCGCCGTCGTTTTTTCTGTGAAATATTTTTGTTCGCGGTTATTTTCCTAGGGCATATCTATTAATGTAAAAAAAGGGAAAAGGAAAAAGAAAAAGAGAAAATCGGTGCTCAAGAATGTTTGCATCCATTTTGTGTGCTTGCAAGATTCAGACACTTGTCTTTATCAAATTTTTTTTTTCTAGCCGCTTTCTTAACCACTATTTGGCTTTATTATGTAAATAATGGCTTGATTGGATATGCTATAGGGCTAATTAGTAGTAATATCATCTTTATCTAGTAATTAAGTGTACAGTTAAAAGTTGTTTGAATAAACTTTTTTTAAATGAGTATAATCTCTAATAGCTTGATATTAATTGAATAAATGATCATAACCATCTAATATGTTTCTGATAAAAAATATAGCCTTTTTACCATAGAGTTCTATAATTCTTTCTTTTTTTGATTGTTTTCATCTAAATTATGATCAACCTATAATGTGTCTTCCCACTCTTTTCTTTAAAACTATGTCTTTCTCCTCCCCCATCCAGGTTCAGAAGTGCTAAAAAGTATTTTAAAATAATATATGATATGGTCAACAATGCTAGTAACAACAATCTAATGAATAAAATCTTTTTTATTGTTTTGTGCTAAATAATAATAAGGAAATATATATTGCAATATTTTTTTTGAAATTATTCAAGTGTATTTTGACTTTCTAGATATGGTTAAGCCTAAATTTTAATTTTGGAAATTATTCAAGTGTATTGATTCTTCTGGTTAACAGATTTGTTAGTGGTGTCCGTCCTGCAAATCATTGAACAAACTGTTAGAAGGCATCGGGGCTTGACTTCCCAATGACCCTCCGGTGCTTAAGTCAATGATTGTTGGAAGAATGTGGAAGTCTAATCAGAGTGAAATAAAATTAGGCGTAGGTTTAGCTTAGCGTTGTTATCTTTTTATATTGACTTGGATAGATCAGCAGAGATGGAAGTCCACATGTCCAAATGAGCTATGAAGAAGCTTCCCATATAATTGAATTATCCATCGTGTTCCTCTGCCTTTGGCCGAGATAGTTAGGATGACATAAGAGGGCGTGAAGAAAATAACACTGATGATCGTTGTCATGCCCTTAGATTAGTTAGGCAAGATCGCACCGTGTCACATGAGGGGAGAACATTCTCGTCTGGCATTGATGTAACATAGCGATGCATGATATTGGGAAGTAAAAAACAATATATAGTAGTAGATAGTATTGATTTGTTTCCAAAAAAATAATTTAATAATAATGACCAAAATAACTGCCACCTCTCATTCATGAGACAGATATCAGGTGTTTTAGTCTATAATATAGAAGATAGGTAGACGCGCGTGGGCGATATTAATAGGAGTGATAGCATATTATTCACATGTCTGTTTATAAGCCAACAATTAGTATTAGTGGATATGAAAAAAGTGTCATTTGTAGAAGTTGGAGAAGATTTTGTGAACTTTATATTCAGTTTCCTAACCTTGCCTGTCGGTGCCGGCCCTGATCAAGCTCCAAAATAACAAGTCGTTCTTGGGATGCGTCGATAACTTGTGCCAAAGTGCCACAAATGTTTAGTTCGGACAATTTCAAATCTGAGGAATGCGGGGATATTCTTCTCTCTCTCCTAAGCTTGCATCATTTTTTGGTTACACTGGTAACATGCTAAAGGCCGATGACATTGCACCCCCCAAGTTCTCTTGCCGTGGTTGTTACAGCTGCTTCTGGAAAAACAATGATATGGAGCGTAAAGCTTCAGAATGTGTCCACGGAGTGAAGCGGGCAGATTTAATTTACTGTTGAATCCAGAATCTCCAGAGGGAAGAACAGAAACAGGTGGATGATATGCCAAGGGAAAATTCTTGGTGACTGCTGATCTTAATTTGTGTGTCTCAATTATCCGCCTCTTCCTCGTTCCAAATTGTCAAGAACCAGGAACTTTCCTTCAGCGATCTAGCGATGAAGAGGGCCATATTTGGAGAAATGCAGGTGAGCAAACAATTGGCAGGTCAAATATTTGTCCAAAATGGAATTTTAAAACTTTCAAGTAATGGATCTTGGTAATTGTTTCATTGACATTTTCATGTTTCTTGTAGGCTGTCTTCCATTAACTCTTACCGTGTCGTTTTTTAACCCTCTTGACTTTGGTGCAGGCTCTTGATCTACGTAGATCTGCTGTAACCTCTAAAACTCCGATTGATGATGTGCTCAATACTCGTCGGAAACAAAAGAAACAGAAGCTGAAGATGACTTCAGTTGTTTAAGAAGAAACCAAGCCACTTGATTTCTACTGAGTTTTATGAACTAGCAACTGCATGGCGGATTAAGTATTTCTTAAAAAGTGATGTCT
>JBAKGM010024805.1:0-23470 GCA_037177215.1 Asparagus racemosus
AACAATTATTAGTGGTATATTTATTCATATAAAATGGATAATGAGGGTATTAAATTGTAATTAAAATGTGATAATCACTAACTCTCAGAGACCGTGATGTATACAACTTACCATCACTGGTAGGAGAGCCAGATTGTATTCGGAAGCCAGCATCACCACAGGATACAACACCACAATTGATATATGATCTTTTGGTTGAGAAGGCACTACACAACCCTTCAACCATGTTGAGAAGAATCCTGCAAGTAGCGCTAGCTTGAATATTTGTTCCCTCGCTTGGTGATGAAAACTCTCAAACTTATCACCAGCACGGAACTCAAATACATCAGAATCTACTGTGTGCAGAACAAACTTCTCTTTGAAGGTACGCTTCTCAATTTCAGCATCAGAAGCTGTAGAGATCGCTTCTATTTTCCCCTTCTTACTCACATGGGGAAACAAATATTCAGCCCAGGGGACACGAGCAACAGTGTGATCATGACTCGCACTCCCTTGAGATCTTTGACAGATAAGGAAATAACAGGTCAGTTCTTGAAACGCCTCTGCAATTTGCGCAGTATGAGAGAAGACGCTCAACTCCTCGTTGGTTGGAAAGAATTCTTCATAAGGACGATCTCTAATTGGCAAACGAGATACTTCAAACATCTCGTGAAGGACAATGCCAATCTCCCCCACCAGAGTGAAGAAAGTGTTGCTATTATAGAATTCCAAGATGTCGTATAATGTTGGCGCATAGATTTCAACGCCATACTTGGAGGCCCTGACTGCGGCATAGAGCCCCAGTTCTCGTAACCTGTCCCCAAAAGTGATGAGAATGAATTGAATGACGTGAGACCACCAATGAGTTCCCATTGACCTGATCCACCCGGGGAACCTAGTGTCCGCTTCAGGGTATTGGGCCTCGTTCTTGGCAAGTTCATACCCAAAGGTGCTTGGGATGGCTGCTAGTTCGTTAACCTGAGCGTCCTCTTGAGCAAAGCCAGGGTGCAACCCCACAATGTTAACCCCTTAAACTCCTTCTTAGAGAAAGGCACTTCCATACTTCAGAATGCCCCTCTTGACGTTATCTTCCCTGTGAGTAAGGTCGAGTGCATGGGACGTGGCACAGCTAAACGCTGCAAGTACATGAAGGAAACCTGTTGCTCTATCTCTGGTAAAGCACATCGACGGCTTTCCACAGTGAGATACCAATACTCCAGCCCCCAACGAAAAAGGGAGTTACCATTCGGAACACTTTCCCCAAAGAGGAAAGGTGGTTTCACGGATGCTGCTTCGTTGGGAATGGAGAACTTCATGTTAGTGATTATCTCCCGAAGGGTCCTATAGCCACATGCACGAATAATCCTCTCTCTTTCAGAACTGCTTCCTTCAATGAATAATGGGATTTCCCCATGGAAGACATGTGTCACTTCAGGATCATGAGATCCATCATGACCAAAGTAATTGTATTGATCCACTAGATCTCTGGAATAAGCAACTGCATAGAGGCAATGAAAGGGGTTAGTCAACAAAGATCAAATCAAACCAACCCAAGGGCTGAGGAGAACCTCGCTCATATACATCAACTAAGTGTTGATAGAACTAAGCAAAGCGAACTTCACTTTGTTCCAATGTTGGTGAAATTCGCCCAACATTAGACGAGCGAACCTCACCCAAATGAAGACAAACCAAATGGCAAATGTCATCCTAGCGAGGATCTCGCAAGATATATAAAAAACAACGAACTTCGCCAAAACGAAATTCGCTGCAGAAGCCCAAGGGGCTAAAGAACTTCGCCCGAAGAACGAAGTTCGCCAAGAAGCGCCATCAATGGCCACTGACAGAGCCCCGTCGCCAACAGCGAAGGCTTGTCAGAAAAGACTACGAATAGTCTCTAAAATCTTGCCTTGAATGGCATGTCGATTTTCGGATGCCATGAGGCATTGATGAAAGCCCAATGGGATAAGGACAGATTCGAAGATTGCCATTAATGGGTACACTTACCCATCACTAACTCCAGCTGCGCCAGCGCATCCTCAGCACATGATCATCGAGCTCCTCGAGCAGAGCTTCTTCCCCTAGAAATAGCACGATGAGGGGCCATGGTTGACAAAATTTAGATGTGCTTAAGGAAAGCTAGGGTTTTGAGAGTTCAAAAGTTGATCTCAAAGGAGGGAGAGGAACAGTCCTATTTATAGGCTAAGATTCCCTCGAATCTCGCTGAAAACTCTTTGTCGTGAACTTCGCCAAAAATCTCAACCTCAAATCTGCTAGATATCCCTCTAACGAACTTCGCCAGATATTTTGCCTCTAGATTCGCCAAGTTCCTCACTAACAACCTTTGTTGAATATTTTACTGTCAAATTCTCTGAAGATTTTGCCTTCGACTTCGCTCGAGATTCTAGCCTTGAACCTCGCCCAGAATTTCATCCCAAATGAGGTTCGCCAAATATTCCAAGCTTTTTTGGTGAACCTCGCATGATCGACTTGATGAGATCCACCAAAACTCCACTGTGTGGACTTCGCCTAAGGTGACTGTTCCTCAAAAAATTGAATTTTGCTCGATCAAACAGAGCATTGAGGCAAACCTCGCCAGAATGCTATAGTGAAAAATTCACTAAGCTATTCGAATTGAGCGAACCTTAACTCAATTTATCAGTGGCATCGATATAGTCGCCAACCTGACTCGGCAAAATTCACTAAATCTCAACTCGATTGAGACATCACTTAGCGGGCCTCAAATCAACTCCAGCTAACACAAGGAAGCTCGAGCTTCACTTCCAAGTGCTCTGATTCCATGCAGAGTCCAAGCTATGCAAAATTTAGACTCGCTTCGACATACACAGATCAATTACACAAGATGATGGACAACTTCAATATGAAGAAAAGAAAAGTTCATTTTTTATTGATTAAAGACTCAACTACAAGGCAACATTTAGACTATCCAATTTCAGAAATGATGGATATTTGTTGCTACATGCTACTGCCCTATATTCCTAAGATATTGGTAGTGTGACGGCTGAGGAGCATATACAAGCTGCACCAAGCTACAACTCATGCACCCTTAGCTACATAAAATTGAGACATAGGAAGTGCCCCTGTCACTCCAAATTGAGCTATATCTATAGGAAGAAGCACTTCCTATAATCAAAAATCGACGTTGGGCCTGAGTCAGCCACACAACATCTAATTACGATCTAGGTTCACGTTTGTGACACCTAGTTACTATTAGAGTCCTCGCTCGTGGAGACCCAAGGATCTTTCTTCAAGCACCATTTCAATCACCGAATGGTCTTACGAAGAGCACGACATTCAAGGCTCCACGTGTCCCTATTGCGATCAAGCTCACGCCAAGCAGCTGATTGGTTCTCGACGATCTGCTCGAGCATAGCCCTTTCAGCTGATAATGACTCTGCTAAGTCAGAGTATGCAGAGTTCATCTGCTTGATTGCCCTTCACTTGGGCTAACTCCTATTAGAGTTTTCTTATCTCAGCTCCTCAATCGAGAAGCATCTCTGTCTTATGCGACATTGGCGCAGCCATGAAGAAAAAAGAAGAGATGAAGAGATAGAGGCGGTGAAGAAGTGGAAGGGATGGCCACTATTTATAGCCCATTTCAAATCTTAATTCCTGAGAATATCTTGTTCTTCGAGATTTGATGGGACCAGACAAAGAGGTTAATTTTAGCCTAAAACTCGGTCAAATCCCTAGCGGAGCTAAGGATCTTATAAATCTCCATTCAAAAGATCTCAACTGCAGATCACGGTACAAATCAAGAGGAGAATCTCAACAGACTCTATCTTCATAACGAATCACGAGCCTCACTGGAGACAGCTCATTTAACATGAGCCTTTTTAACTAACGAACGTCGCTAGGTGACAAACATCGCTCAGTAACTCAGAAGAGAGCCACATTCGCTCATTCATCAACTCCGCCTCAGCAATTGAAGAGGCGAATTTCATCCCACACATGGATTTGGGCGAACACAAGCTATGTCAAGCCTTTGATACAAGTTTACACTCAAGCGAACTACATTCAACAGTTAACCTTTGGTAACCAAGTAGACGGATTTTTACCCAACCAAGACAACTTAAGCTACGTTCAACGGTACACCTCTGGCTATTTTACCCAAAGTATTTCGATCCTCACAATAAGCATGAATGCGGGATCTCGAAAACTTGGGGGGGTCTTGTAGACGGTCAAAATATATTTTCACCAAGGCTGATGATTAACTTAGACCTAAGAAGTGAACGTCCATGGGCTAAACACTTCAAATGGGCCTAAAACTAAGCCCATAATAGATTATGGTGAAGGTTTCCTGACGACTGATGCCAACTCCGCCAAAGATCGGATTCTGTGTTAAATCCGAGTTCACAAGCGAAGCTCGCCAGCTAAAGAGTTCCGCCCACAACAGTAAAGTGGACCAAGTCTTCCACCTCTGAAGGAAGCGCCCCCACGTTCGAACGACCCTCGCCTACAACCATAGCGAACTTCGCCTATGCCTCCTACGAACCTCGCCAGAACCACGAAGTTCACCCAAATGGCCATTTCAGAGCTATTTTTAGGGGATAACTGCCCCCACTATCTCCTGTTTTAATGGCCACTAACCCACATTCTAAAGAGGCCATTAACTCTCTCTTTTAGCCTATAAAAGGAGAGGAGATCATTCATTCAAAAGGGGGGGAAGAAAAAAAAAGAGGAGCGCATAAAGAGAGCTAAGTAACACATACGCCTATACAAAGGAGTTTCACAAAAAGAAGGCTAAGCTACATTCCCAGTGATTCAACCCTCGTCAACAGCAAAAGATTTGTATGTCTTGATTCAGTTCATCAATGGAGTACAAGATCGACGCTCCACCGGCACACAAAAAAACACCCAGGAAATACAAATTTTTCCTTCATTTTATTTCTAATCTTTTATTATAATCTGCGTCAATTGCAATACAAAAGACCCGAAATAGGATGGTGACTCTACAGGGGCTTCTTTCTCTTCTTATGAGAAGATCGTGTCACAAACTGATACTCATGCCCTCGGGTCTTTTGCTGAAACTTTGGTCATCGAATTTGACCAAGCTAAGTTTGAGGAATCTATTTTCAAGAATAAAATCTCGTCAACTACATGCAGTTGTCGTAGAATTCACCACAAAGCGAACATCAGGTCCAATACAACCCCCGCATATGAGAATACCACCCTCACTGAGGAAGGTTCGAGCTTAGCTGAAAGCTGAATGAACTTCGCTAAAAATGAAAGAAGTCTGACTTTCACCTCAAGCGAAGATCAAGATGTTGACACATCTGATCTCGGGCTTCCGCCTCCTATGACTTTCGCCTCGAACGAAGATTAAGATGTTAACACATCTGATCTTGGTCTCCAGTCATCAAATCCTCTAAGAGTTCGATTTAAAGCGTCTTCTAATGCTTGCTATGCTTCCTTGTTAGAAGCCAAAAAGCAGGGTAACCCCTCATCAAAATTCCCTCAGAGGAATAAAATTCCCACTAGCCAAGCATTTGGCCAATGTCGTCGTAAGTGACGTTCGCATTCAACCAAAGCCAACGAGGTTGGTACTAATGTTGATCTCCAAGAATTTATAACTCTAAAGAAAGCTCGCCAATGTTAGCATCGCATGACCCTCAGGGAAGGAGTCTCAGCAGTCCAAGAAGGCTGCCAATGCAAACGGTCGATTTTCAACCGTCTCGGCCCAGTTCTTGAACCTTCAGAGGCTCGAACTAAGCAACGACGACATGATCGACGAAGAATCTTCACTGTCAACATGATAAATGTAACTTGTGAAGATGATAAGGAAAACTCAGATAGCTCTCCTGATCCAGCATATTCTCCTGAAATCAGGTCCAAATTTCTAGAAGACGAGGGGGTGTTTCGCAACACCAGATTAAGGAAGAAGGTGGCAATTCCATTCAAGTACACTTCATTACAATCATTGCAGTCCTCCAATCAACCTGCCACTAGTGACGCAAGCGCAGCCATAGCATCAAACCCAACCCCTAGTTCAAGTCAAGGCCAAAGATGGGAGGCAAATGTAACAGACCGAGACGATCTTCTAGCTCAAATGGCAATGCAGAAAAAAGAATCTGACAATCAGATTGAACGTTTAGAAAGGATGATTGAACAACTCTTGGCTAAACCTCATCCACAAGCAAGCTGCTCGAAAGGGAAGAGGTTAATTGGCAAAAACCCTAATGAAGAAGATCAGGAACGTCAGAGTGACACAGATTCCGAACATGAAGGGTCAGAACAAACGATGCTTGCTAAACCAAGCAAAGAGATGAAAGCCTTGGAGGACATCCAGAAGCAACTCAACGCTATTTCTCAACGGACAGAGCTAAAGAAAGCCAGGATTATTCATCCATATCCCATCGAGTGGGATGTGGTTCCTTATCCGATAAAGTTCAAGCCACCTACGTTACATGCATTTGATGGTAAAATATCTCCAAGTCAGCACATCTACTACTTCCACCAACAAACAGGGAATGTAGTGGGTAATGACGCCATCAAAGCACGTCTTTTTATTAGCACTCTTCAGGGGGTAGTCTTTGATTGGTTCGAGAACCTGCCCAAAGGATCAATTAGATCCTGAGCAGATTTAGAATCTAAGTTCCTTTCACGATTTCACGAAGAACAATCTGGTGTCACCATGGCCAAACTCCTTTCCGAGAAACAAAGTGGGAATGAGACGGTTCGATAATACATCGAATGATACTGCAACTTGACATTATGATGTAGAGATATGCCCTTACCAATATTGTTATAAACTTGCCAGCACAGCTTTCTTGCAAAGGTTGAAGCTCACATGGGCACTGTTACTACCCATACTTGGAAAGATTTGATGGAACAAGCTGAGATAGCTAAAAAATTATTAGAGCATTTCAACAAGTTTGAGCCCTACTCTAATTTCAAAGGTAACAAGCGTAAGCAAGTGCAGACGTCACAACCAAAACCCAAGGAGATTTTCACAGTGGAGGTCTAGAATTTGAACAACAGCTCGCAAAGAGATTTAAAGAAAAATTTCTAGCGTAATTATTCATTCAAAGATGAACATACAGTCGCTATTTTCCATGTCCTCAACAAAGGGAACCGTCTAAAGCTTCCGGAAGCTCGACGCCCTGAAGAGATTGGGAAGACTTGCGATCCCAATTATTGTCTCTACCATAGAATGGTGGGACACCCAACAAAGAATTGTTATATCCTCAAGGATAAAATTCAGACATTCGTTGAGTCTGGAATTCTTAAGCTCAAACCTGAGTAGAAGAAAGTCGTTACAAACATGGTAACCCTCCAGTATGGTTCTATGCCAGAAACCCGAGCTCAAAACAGCGTTGTCCCCATTCCCACTACAAGGATGGAGATAATCAACCATGATTGCTCGAGCCGACGGGACCAAGGCTTGATCCCTTTCACTACTAAAAAGGGGGAAATCATGTAAGTACATCCGGACCACATTCACGATGAAGATTGGACTTTTCCGAAGTCTAAAATTATAATGAAGACTTGCAATACCATTTCCGTGATCATTGGAAAAGAATCTATCAATATCACTTCAGTCACCGACTCAGAGGGACAGAAAGTTGTTTCAGCAGGGACAAGATCTAGCAAGGATTACCTAAGGGATTACAACTAGCCGCGAGTATCTAAGCAACCCGAACCGGTCAAGCAAAAAGAGGCTCGATTCGACAAGGCCTTGTAGCGTCCTCCAAATGTTCCCAAGGCCCCGTTCAGATACGACATCATCGCCGAGCTTGCCAATATCCCGGTTCGTATCACCTTGTACGAAATTTTATGTTTGTCAAAGGATATGAGGGAGGCTTTGGGAGAAGCTTTAGATGATAGTGAAGCATTTCTCTCCCACGTGACTGAACTTCCTCAAAGTAAGGATCCAGAGCAATGCTATCAATTCCAAAAGCAAACGCCTTGCATCACCTTCACCCAGAAGGACATGCTTGTCAAAGAACATCATCACAATCAACCCCTTTACTATACCGGATATATAGGCTCAACAAAAGTTGAGAGGATCCACATTGATCCAGGCTCTGCAGTTTGCATTATTCCATGCAGGCTCTTAAGCTTTTTAGGGATTCCTTCCCATAAGTTATCAAGGACTAGCGCGACCATCCTTGGCTTCAACTTCAGCAGTAGCCACTCCCTTAGAAAAATTCGACTCAATTGTCAATTAGGAGACTTAAAGACAGAAGTAACCTGCTATGTCATCGATGTTGAAACATCCTACAATCTTCTGCTCCAACGACCTTGGACCCACTCTAATATGATCATCCCCTCAACCCTTCACCAATGTTTTAAAAACATTGATAAACAGGGTATCCAACAGAGGGTTGATGCTTGAAAAATATCCTTTCAAGGGAGTGGAGAATTACTTCACTAATTCTCTTTTGTATGATGAAAATCAAACAATTGAGATTGTCCTCCCCAAGGACGAAGATAGTGGTAATGAGGTAGATGTTGAGCTAGACCCCATTGATGATTTAGTCTGTGAGATAGATCCACTTGTAATTACCATAGATGACCTTTGTGTCAACCAACCAGCTGAAGATTAAGGTGTTTGGATCTTTACTGAAGAACAGTTTGCTTATGACTCTTCTTTAGACTCTGAGTCTGAGAACTCAACAGTCAAAACTTTGATGGCTAAGCCAGCTTCTGCACTGACACTACAAATGCTGATACATGAATCACATTCAATTTACAAGCCATTAGATAATTCGCAGGATGCCACTTTTATGGTGCAGTCGAAAGAGAACATCTAGGACTTGATCATCTTCAGAAAGGTTGAGGCATGATCTCAATTATCAAACTCTAATGTAGAAACTAAGGAAGAACCAGAATTTTCCCGATATAGCCAGCAATCTCAATGGATTATAGCAAAGATGGGATATGACCTTACTGCAAAATAAGGGTTGAATTTCAATAGAGGATTATGAGTCCGTTTGATCCCCTTCACAGCAGACGGTGAAGCACTTGATTATTATAATCAAACTAAGCGTGGAATTGGTACATCTCGCCGAAAGCCGAACTACATACCGGGTAAACTTCTGACAACTCTAGTTCTTCAAATACATTTGATTGGGATTCTGATGTCAGCATTGGTGCATTATTCACGGTCAATATGGTCTCCTACGATCTAATCAGCAATCTTGATGAGTCTGAGTGTTTGAAGACCTTGAGGATGATCAACGGACAAGGCAGCTTGAAAAGCAATGGGAATCACGCTTCAAAGCTAGGGAACCACCCACCGAAGATAAGGTGATTCAAGTTAATATTGGTAGCGATACCCATCCTAAGCCTATCTTCATCAACAAAAGCTTATCATCTGACGAGAAGGAAGAACTCATAGTTCTTTTACAAGAATACATCAATGTCTTTGCCTGGAGTTATGAAGACATGCTGGGCCTAGACCCCAATGTAGCTATAGATCACCTCAACATCAACCCCAACATTAAACCTATCAAACAATAACAATGACATTTCCGTCCTGAGTTGATGGAGCAAATAGAAAAGGAAATCTGCAAACTCATTGAATGTGGATTCATTTGTGAAGAACAACACCCTGATTGGTTAGCCAACATTGTGGTGGTAATGAAGAAGACCGAAAAGATTCGAATCAGCTTCGACTTCCGAGATCTTAACCTCACATGTCAGAAAGATGAATTTCCTCTCCCCATTATGGATGTCATGGTCGATAACACATGCGGGTTCGAGAGAATGTGCTTCATGAACGAATTCTCTGGATACAATCAGATCAAAATGCATCTAGACGATCAAAAGCACACGGCTTTCAGAACGCCTCTATGAGTATTCTATTACACGGTGAATCCCTTTGTTTGAAAAACACCGGGGCTACTTATCAGCATGCAATGAACATGATCTTCCATCAACATTTTGGCAAGACGATCGAGTGTTATGTTGATGACCTCGCTATCAAAAGTCATCACAGGCAAGATCATATTAGTGACTTGAGAACGGTATTCGAAATCATGCGTAAACACCAGCTCAAGATGAATCCTACCAAATCCTTTCCAAGGGTATCATTAGGAAAATTCATTGGATTTATTGTACTGTCCAAAGGAATACATGTCGACCTCGAGAAAGTAAAAGCTATCCAAGAGATGCCACCTTTGAGAAATGTCAAAGAACTCAAAGGCTTATAAGAATGATTAGCCTACATCCGAAGGTTTATTGCCAACTTGTCTGAGAAATGTTAGCCATTTCAAAGACTCATGAAGTAGGGTGTTTCATTCGCTTGGGATGACGTATGCCAAGAAGCTTTTAATGAGATCAAGCATAATCTTACAAAGCTGCCGGTCTTAGTTGCACCAGAATTAGGCAAACCATTCCTGATTTATGTCAGAGCAATGGATCATTCTCTGAGAGCGCTTCTCACTTAAAAGAATAATGATGGCCATGAGCAAGCCATTTATTACTTGAGTCGAACTATGATAGGCGCTGAACATCGGTACAATCCAGTCGAGAAAGAGTGTTTGGCTTTAGTCTTCACAATTCAGAAGATGTGACACTACCTCACCGGCCAATCTATCAATATCATTTCAAGACTCAACCCTCTACGGATACTTATGACGAAGCCCGGATCACTGAACTCCAGGCTAGCAAAATGGGCAATATTGCTCTCACAATATGACATGACTTTCATACCACAGAATGCAGTCAAGGGCTAAGAAATTGCTAACTTTCTAGTAGAACATCCCGAACCTGAATCTTCTAAACTCTATGAGGACATCCCAAACTAGGTTTTCGAGTCAAATGTCATCTTAGAGCACCAAATATGGCAATAATACGTCGATGGTGCATCAAGACGTAACTACAAGGGAGCGATCATTACAGGACTGGGCATAGCACTAATCAACCCCTATGGACACATCCTACCTCAAGCTTATTCATTAACTGAGCCATACTCTAACAATGTAGCTGAGTATAATGCTCTTATAATTAGCCTACAGATCACTCAAGACATGGGTGTCAAATATCCTGAAGCCCACAGCGATTCTAAATTGGTCATAAATCAAATCAAAAGGGAATACGAGGTCCCTTGTAATGACCTCATACCCTATCACGAAGCAACAATGAAGCTCACACAATCCTTCGAAGGCTTCTACATCAGCTACATAGCTCACCTCGGGAATACCCATCCAAATGCTTTAGCATCTCTTGCAGCCACACTTGCTTTGCCACCTAAGAACATTAGGTGGATCACAGTGGCCAGCCACCAACTATGCTCACCGAAGCATATTCTTGAAGCTAATAGAGTGAACGTCATGACTACCCACTTTGAAAGTAATAATTGGCGGTTCCTAATCATCGATTATATTCTGCACGGAATTCTATCAGAGGACCTAAGTAGGAAGTCTCCATTCAGAGAAGAGCTCTGTGCTTTTTCTACAATTCTGCCACAAAGACTCTGTACTGGCGATTTTTCAACAGTATTTTACTCTGATGCTTATCACTAAGCGAAGCGCGAGAAACATTAAAGGAAGCCCATGACGGTAGATGTGGAGCTCATCAACCGGGTCTTAAACTTCAGGACCGAATTCACCGTTTAGGCTATTACTGCCCAACAATGATAGTAGATGCAGTGGCACATGCTAAATGATGTCACGCATGTCAAATCCACACTAATTTCTTATATTAACCTTTGGAAGAATTACATCCAACCGCTACCTCATGGCTATTTGAAGCTTGGAGCATGGACATCATTGGGCCAATCAGCCCGCCGTCCATCAAAAGCCATCGATTTATCTTGGCTATCACAAATTACTTCTCCAAATGGACCGAAGCCGTCCCCCTCAAAGAATTCAATACATCCCAGGTGATCAAATTCCTAAGACATCACGTTATTTACCAATTCGACATCCCTAGAAGGATAGTTCACAACAACGATCCACAATTCATCAGTCAACCGTTTTTCAAATTCTATAATAAGTTCAGAATCCAAGATGTGGCTTCTACACCATATACCCCAGCTGCTAATGGTCTAGCTAAAGCATTCAATAAAACCATTATCAAACTCTTAAAGAAGTTCATTGTCTCCAACAAACGGGATTGGGACAAGAAACTTGGAGAGTGTTTATGGGCTTACCGAACAGCAGTCCACACTCCAACTGGCTCAACGCCATTTTCCTTGGTCTACAGATGCAAAGTCATGATCCCTCTCGAAATTCAAGTGCTGTCATTAAGATTTGCCATTGCCGAGAAAATGACGACTGAAAAACATCATCAAAAGCGTCTCCAAGAACTCGAAGTGCTAGATGAGCTGAGACTCCAAGCCCAACAAAGAATCGAGATCAACCAGTCATGGTTTTCGAAAGCCTTCAACAGGAGAGTCAGAGAACGATCCTTCAAAGAAGGCGACCTGGTCATAGCCATTGGTCGACTCATGGTCATGACGCACAAGACTAAGGGCAAATTCTAGCCCAAATGGAAAGGTCCATTTGTAGTAGAGACAGTCTACTCAAATGGAGCATATCGCCTAATCGACCAAAATGGCAATAGGCTCATGGTGCCGATCAATGAAAAATTTCTTAAGAAGCACTACCCTTGATCCTGACCAATCTTATATCCCCGCAGAATTCCTGGTCAAGTTTAAGTTTCCACCTCTGAACTAGAAATATTGATCTTCCTGATCCGAAACCTAATCAAAACCCTCAGAGAGTCATCAAGTTAACACCACACTTCTATTTGGCTCTGGACATATCATCACTGTCATGTTAACATTACACCTCTGACCAGTGTCAACTTCAAATATACCCCCCTACTATCATGTTAACATTACACCTCTGAACAGTTCTAATTTGATCAAATCGTCATGTTAACACTATACTCTGAACGATTTCTCATCTCAAATGATCTGACTGGTTAACATTACACCTCTGTCAGACTATTTTGTTGGCATGTTAACGCTTCACCTCTGCTAAAATTCATTAGTACTGTTATGTTAACATTACACCTCTATCGGTTTGATTCTGTCGACCGGTTAACATTACACCTCTGTCGACTTATTTCGTTGAATTCAACCGGTTAACATTACACCTCTGTCGATTCACTCTTATCAAAAATCGATTAGTTAACATTACACTTCCATCGATTTTCTACTGTTAAGTTAACACTACACTTCCAAACGATAGTTGTCCTTCGGACCTTATTTCATTTGGCACGTTAACACTACACCTCTATCAAATACCCTTTGACTGTCATGTTAACACTACACCTCTGAATAGTCCCAATTCTAAATTGGGATGTTAACACTACACCTCTGAGCAGTGTCAATTTGATCAAAACTTAATACGTTAACATTATACCTCTGTCAGTTTGATCCCTAAATATCCCTAACAACAATGTAATTATGAAATGTTAATATTACACCTCTATCGTACATGCATTAAAGTGAGGGAAAGAGAATTTCTTTTTATTCAAAGAAGAACTAAGAAGCATTGACAAGAAGTCATTTACAACGGATAAAAAGCATTTATCCGTGCAATACAATTATCAATGCAGGCATCCCTGACTTCTTGAGCACCTTTTCAAGCTCTCTCCCTCAAAACCTTAGGATTAATGGGGGTAGCTTTAGCTCGGATCTCAACAAGCTTCTTCATCTCGGCCTGAAGTTCCGCAACCTGAGAGTCCCATTTCTTCGTGAACTCAACCAAATCAGATTCAAGCTCTTCTTTTTGACTTTGGGCTTCTGTCAAATGTGCTTGAGCCACGACAATTGTTGCCTGGGCAGCAGTAATGGTAGTATCCTTCTCCTGGATAGCGTCTTGCAGCTCCATGTGATAACCCTCATTAGAAGCAATACTTTCGTTCACTCAGATTCTCACATCAATTTGTGCCATTTCTTTATGGGCAGACTCAAAAGCTTGATTCTGGAGGGCGGATAAACGACGAAATTCAATCTCAGCAATGCCCTCGAGGTCAGCTATTTGTAAACTCTGCATTTCTTTAAGATGCAGTTTAGCTTCATTGATCGCCATCTTAAAAGGCTCAGCACGGACCGAACCAGCAGTTGATGACAGCACATCAAGTTGATCCCTCAACAGTTTCAGAGTACGAGTAGACAAATCTCACCCCAGGTGAAAAGTGTTCGCAATACTCAGATTGAGCAGCTTTGTCAATCCATCCGTTAATATCTTGATCTCCATCTCAATCAAATCAACAGGGTTAGGAAATTGAGGAACGGCTACAACACCCGAAGAGCTTGCCCCTGCCTGAACTTATGGTATCCGGATGAAATGTTAGCAAAGTATGCACTCGCTCGTGACCTACCATCAGAAATGGTGCGAGTGTGACCAATAGATTAGATGCGACGGAAGGAATAGTAGATGTTGCCTCGATGGAGGAGGTAATAGTCATCGTAGCCATCACCCCTGAGGTCATAACTTCAAGACCTGTGGATGAAGGCTCGATCTCGACCTTGCACTCACGACTGTTTCTTTATGCTGCGAACTTGATAGCACCTCTGGGACACCTCCTGCGGGCATAGGTACAAGCCCTGAAGTGCTAAGATCCCTTCTAACAACGACCGCAGACTCAGAATGATCACCTACGTCTCCGGGACCAAACTCATTATCTGCTTGATAAGAAAAGGTTAATCGTCAAAATAGTATAATTTCATTGAATTGACCAAAGGTACCTGACATATATGAGAGGTCACCAATGTCGCTGGCTCCTTCCGCATCCTCAGGTTTTGTCAAGTAGGTATCCGTATCATAATGCTCGTAGTCTACAGGTTCCTCATTATCATCTAGAGGGATAGGCTCTTTATCTGCATATGAGAAGAAAACACATTAGTCGAGTGATATTTTGAATGCACAAGTAAGGGACTATCTAAAGAACCAATACCAGTTCCCTACAATAGGGTCACAGGAGGTTCTTCCACAACATTGGAAGAGCTATCAATTGTAGGCTCAGGCTCTGAGGTAGGTTCTTACATTGGAACTGCCAGAGATTCTTCCACAGCTCCAGAAGAGCCACCTGATGTAGGAGCAGCCATGCGTCGCCTCTTCAAAATTAATAGGGGAGGAGAGTCATCTAAGGGTCTTTTCCCTTTTCCCTGTCCTTTGGCAGGTGCATCCCGGTGAATTACAGACTCAGTTGATTCTCGAATCTGGACACCGATCGGCCTTTGAGATTCAATAAATTCTTGAGCATCAGTATCGGCTGGCCGTGAAAGATCGGGTTGATCACCGGACTCATCTGGATCGTTATCCGGTAAATCTTCAGCTAGAAATTCACTCATACTTGGAATCCTGCTCCTCGAACCTTTTCTGGAGGACTCCTTGTATCTCTAGGAGATCCAACTAAGCTAGTCTGGTTCACTCGGAAATCAGGATGCAACTCGAATACCTTGCTATACCACTTGCAAAATCCTAACGTCATATAACAGTTAGGAGTATGCTGTGGGAGCGAAAACTTCACCCCATTGGCACCCGCGATAAAATGATACCAAGCACGGGCACCATCAACTATGTTCCTAGTGCACAACAATCCTGGATTTGGGTTCCCAATATACAATTGGCCATAGCCAAATTGGTGAGCAAAACAACATGGCAAATAAGGCTAGATGTAACACTCCGACCCATTTAACCTAGTGACAAGATGACCAGGCTGAATATTCACCAGCCAATGGAAACACCCACTAAGCAAGCAAGTGAAGCCTTCGCTGCTAAAGCCATCCTTGAATTCATCCCCGAGGTTGACGCCGGTTATCGAAAGAAAGCAACAATAGAGTCGGTAGTTCTCGCTAGCCGCGAGGGTCCTACGAATGCCACCCAGGTATTTAATAAGCCACTTGGAACATTTGAACCTCTGAAGCAAGGCAATTTTATCCCTACCAAATGTAGCAGCTGACATCAATGACGGGCAATGCTGAGTAAACCATATTACCAAATAGGTATATGACAATTCCACCTTAGGGTTAAGTACTTGCTTCCTTAGGCATTTGTCCTCTTGCTTCAAGTACTTTGTGGCTAACTCTCAGAGACCGTGATGTATACAACTTACCATCATCTGTAGGAGAGCCAGATTGTATCCGAAAGCCAGCATCACTACAGGATATAATACCTTGATCGATATACGATCTTTTGGTCGAGAAGGCACTACACAACCCTTCAGCCGAATTGAGAAGAATCTCACAAGTAGTGCCAACTTGGATATTGGTTCCCTCGCTTGGTGATGAAAACTCTCAAATTTATCGCCAGCATGAAACCCACATATGTCAGAGTCTGTTGTATGCAGAACAGACCTCTCTTTGAAGATACTCTTCTTAATTTCAGTATCGGAAGCCGTAGAAATCGCTTCTACTATCCCCTTCTTACTCATGGGGGGACAAGTGTTCAGCCCAGGGGACGCGAGCAACGATATGATCATGACTCGCACACCCTTGAGATCTTTGACAGATAAGGAAATGGCAGGTCAGTTCTCTGAACGCCTCTGTAGTTTGTGCAGTATGAGAGAAGACACTTAGCTCCTCATTGGTCGGGAAGAATTCCTCATATGGATGATCTCCTATTGGCAAGCAAGATACTTCAAACATGTCGTGAAGAGCAATGCCAATCTCCCTCGCCAGAGTGAAGAAAGTGTTACTATCAGAATTATATAATTCCAAGATGCCGTATAACGTCGGCGCAGAGATTTCAACACCATACTTGGAAGCTCTGACGGTGGCATAGAGCCCCAATTCTCGTAACCTATTCCCAAAAGTGATGAGAACGAATTGAACGAGGTGAGACCACCAATGAGTTCTTGTTGACCTGATCCACCCAGGAAACCTGGCATTTGCTTCAGGGTACTGAGCCCCGCTCTTAGCAAGTTCATACCCAAAGATGCTTGGGACAACTGCTACCTCATTAACTGGTGCATCCTCTTGAATAAAGCCAAGGCGCAACCCTATAATGCTAACCCTGTAAATTCCTTCTTGGCGAAGCTGCCACCATATTTCAAAATACCCCTCTTGACGCTATCTTCCCTGTGGGTAAGGTCGAAGCACATGGGATGTGGTACAGCTAAACGCTGCAAGTACATGAAGGAAACCTGTCAATCTATCTCCAGTAGAGCACATTGATGGTCTCCCAAAGTGAAGCACCAGTACTCTGGCCCCTAGCGAAAAAGGGAATTACCACTTGGAACACTATCTTTGAAGAGGAAAGGTGGTTTCACGGATGCTGCTTCATTAGGAATAGAGAGCTTCACGTGAGTAATTATCTCCCGAAGGGTCCTATAGCTACCTACACGAATAATCCTCTCTCTTTCAGAGCTACTTCCTTCAGTGAATAAGGGATTTCCCCATGGAAGACATGCGTCACTTCAAGATCATGAGATCCATCATGACCAAAGTGATTGTATCGATCCACCGGATCTCTAGACTAAGCAACTGCACAGAGGCAATGAAAAGGGTTAGTCAACAAAGATCAAAACAAACCAACCCAAGAGCTGAGGCGAACCTCGCTCATATACATCAACTAAGTGTTGATAGAGCTGAGAAAGTGATCTTCGCTTTATTCCAATGTTGGTGAAGTCCACCCAACTTGGATGAGCGAACCTTGCCCAAATGGAGACAATCTAGAATGGCGAGTGTCATCCAAGCGAGGATCGCACAAGATATAAAAAAATAACGAACTTCGCCAAAATGAAGTTCGCTGTAGAAGCCCAAGAGGCTAAAGAATTCTGACCGAAGATCGAAGTTCACCAAGAGGTGCCATCAATGGCCACTGACAGAGCCTCGTCGTCAGCAATGAAGGCTCATCGAAAAAGACTACAAATAGTCTCGAAAATCTCGCCTTGGACGGCATATCAATTTTCGGATGCCATGAGACATTGATGAAAGCCCAATGGGCTAAGGTAGATCAGAAGATAGCCATTAATGGGTATACTTACCCATCGCTAGCTCCAGCCATGCCGGCGCATCCTCAGCACATGGTCATCGAGGTCCTTGAGTAGAGCTTCTTTCCCTAGAAATAGCACGACCAGGGGCCATCGTTGACAAACTTTGGGTGGTCTTAAGGAAAACTAGGGTTTGAGAGTTCAAAAGTTAATTTCAAAGTGAAAAGGAGGGAGATGAACAGTCCTATTTATAGGCTCAGATTCCCTCGAATCTCGCTAAAAACTCTTCGCCGCAAACTTTGCCAAAAATCTCAAGCCCAGATTCACCAGATATCCTCCTAACGAACTTCGCTAGAGATCTTGCCTCTAGATCCACCAAGTTTCTTGCTAACAACCTTCGTTGAATATCTCACTGTCATATTCGCCGAAGATTCTGCCTTCAACTTCGCTCGAGATTCCAGCCGCGAACTTCGCCTAGAATTTCACCTCAAATGAGGTTCACCAAATATTCCAAGCTTTTTGGATGAGCCTCGCACGATCAACTTGATGAGATCCGCCAAAACTCAACTATGTGAACTTCGCCTAAGGTGACTGTTCCTCAAAAAGTTGAATTTCACTCAATCAAATAGAGCATTGAGGTGAACCTCGCCAGAACACTCAAGTGAAAACTTCACTAAGCCATATGAATCGAGTGAACCTTAACTCAATTTGTCAGTGGCATCGATATAGTGAACTCCACCAACATGACTCGGCAAAATTCACTAATTCTCAACTCGATTGAGACATCATTTAGCGGGCCTCAAATCAACTCCAGCTAACACAAGGAAGCTCGAGCTTTGCTTCCAAGTACTCTGATTCCATGCAGAGTCCAAACTATGCAAAATCCAGACTCACTTCAACATACACAGATCAATTACACAAGAAGATGGACAAAAGAAAAGTTCATTTTTATTGATCGAAGACTCAACTATAAGGCGACATTCAGACTATCCAATTACAGAGATAATGGATATTTATTGCTATTTGCTACTGCCCTATATTCCTAAGATATGGGTAGTTTGATGGCTGAGGATTATACACGAGCTGCACTAAGCTACAACTCGTGCATCCTTAGCCACACCAGACAAGGAAATAGGAAGTACTCCTGTTGGTCCAAACTGAGCCATATCGGTCACAAGAAGTTTCATACTTGCACGGGACTGAACTATGTCTATAGGAAGAAGCACTTCCTAAGATCAAAAATTAACGTTGGGCCTGAGTTAGCCACACAACATCCAATTACAATCTAGGTTCACTTTTATGACACCTTCTTACTATCAGAGTCCTCACTCGTGGAGACCCAAGGGTCTTTCTTCAAGCGTCATTTCAGTCACCAAAAGGTCTTACGAAGAGCACGACATTCAAGGCTCCACGCGTCCCTGTCGCGATCAAGCTCAAGCCAAGCAACTGATTGGTTCTCGACGATCTGCTCGAGCATAGCCTTTTCGGCTGATAATAACTCCGCCAAACGTCGGAGTATGCGGAATTCATCCGCTTGATTGCCCTTCACTTGGGCTAACTCCTGTTGGAGTTTTCTTATCTCTACTCCTCGATCGAGAAGCGTCTCTGGCTTATGCGACATTGGCGCAGCCGTGAAGAAGAGATGAAGAGATAGAGGCGGTGAAGAAGTGGATGGGATGGCCACTATTTATAGCCCATTTCAAATCTTAATTCTCGAGAATATCTCGTTCTTCAAGATTTGATGGGACCAGACAAAGAGGTTAATTTTAGCCTAAAACACGGTCAAATCTCGAGCGGATCTCACAAATTGCCAGTCAAGAGATCTCAGCTGAAGATCACGGCACAAATCAAGAGGAGAATCTCAACAGACTCTATCTTCATAATGAACCACGAGCTTCACTGGAGACAGCTCATTTAATACGAGCCTTTTCAACCAATGAATGTCACTAGGTGATAAACTTTGCTTAGCAACCCAAAGAAATGAGTCACCTTCGCTCATTCATCAACTCCGCCTCTGCAATTGAAGAGGTGAGTTTTGTTCCAAGCATGAATTTGGGCGAACACAAGCTACATCAAGCTTTTGATACAAGTCTACGCTCAAGAGAACCACGCTCAACAGTATATCTCTGGTAACCAAGTAGACGAATGAAGACAAATTTTCACCTAACCAAGATAACCAAAAGCTACATTCAACAGTACACCTGTGGCTATCTTACCCAAAGTATTTCAATCCCCGCTACAAGCATGAACGTGGGATCTCGAAAACTTTAGAGGGTCTTATAGATGGTCAAAATGTATTTTTTACTTAGGTTGATGACTAGCTCAGATCCAAAGAGTGAACGCCCATAGGCTACTCCGAATGGGCCCAGAGTCAAGCCCACGACTAGATCACGGCGAAGCCTGCCCGCCGAGCCTCGTCCAGGGTTGAATTCTGTGCTAACTTCAAACCTATTGGCGAAGCTCAACAACGAGCTCTGCCAACATCAGCAAAGTGGACCAAGTCTTCCACTTCTGAAGAAGCGCCCCCACGTTCGAGCGACCTTCGTCTACAACCATAGAGAACTTCGCCTATGCCTTCTGCGAACCTCGCCAGAACCACGAAGTTCGCCCAAATAGCCGTTTCAGAGCTATTTTTAGGGGATAACTGCCCCACTATCTCCTATTTTAATGGCCACTAATCCACGTCCTAAGGAGGTCATTAACTCTCTCTTGTAGCCTATAAAAGGAGAGGAGACCATTCATTCAAAGAGCGCGTAGAGAGAGCTAAGTGACATATACACATATACAGAGGAGTTTCATAAAAAGAAGGCTAAGCTACCTTCTAAGTGATTCGACCCTCGTCAACAGCAAAAGATTCGTGAGTCTTGATTTAGTTCGTCAGCAAAGTACAAGATTGACGCTCCACCGGCACACAAAAAAGAACCCCCAAGAAATATAAATTTTTCCTTTGTTTCATTATTGTCTCTCAATTGTAATATGAGTTAATTACAATAAAAAAGACTCGAAACACAAGACACCTACACGCATACACGCACACTGAGACATGCATACTTAGACACCAACAGAGAAATCGAACGCCCCATGCACGTGCAGTTTTCCTCTATTTCGGTTCTAAGAGAAGACTGAGCTATCTTCCAAATAACCAAATCAGAGATCATAGCAAGAGACTCATCGTCTTAGTTGGATTGTCAACAAAGTACAAGATCGATGCTCTATCAGCACACAGAAAAGAATCTAGATAATAAAAATTTTCTTGTTTCAATTGTACTCTCTTTTGAGTTGTAATCTATGCTAATTGTAATTCAAAAGACCCGAAACACAGATAAAGTAGCTTGCATGATAGTTTTTTTAGCACACAAGGGACGTTCAATTTCTCTTGTAATTGTTCTTCTGCTAATTTTTTGATATTCTTGACAAAAAGAACTTTTAGTATATTTTTTGAAAAAATCATTTTCAGTTTTATTAAAAGGAAGTTTAGCTTGCACAATAAACTTAGCTAAGTTTTCTTTAGCGAGTTTAGGTTTATACCTGAATGTCGATAACCCACCTATACCTCCAACAATCTGTGATTGAGTTTTCTCTTTTTCACCATCTAGAAGGTCTCTGTGTTTTTTCAGATGCCAATATAGTGATCCTATTCTGTAATTCTTCCCAAACTTGCAGATGTTTTGGCATGCTAAACAACGTGTTGATTTGTTACTGTCTGGATCTAGAAATTTTTCAAAAAATGCCAAACCCATGAAGTTTCTTCTGATTTTCTCCATTTATTGGAAGCAAGTTCTGTTTTAGTTATTTCTTCTTCAATTTGTATCTCTGGAACTTTAGTATTTGACGATTGAGAAGTCAGAGACGGACGTCGAGGAGGTCAAGGTGGATGATAAGAAGGGATAGAATGTCTTACCACCACAGAACCGGGTGGTAGCAGCCCACATGATTGTTGTCATTCTATTGGAGAAAGTGAAATAAAGTGTCTAGACGTAGAGTCTAGAGGGGCAGTACTTGTGGTTACTCCAAGATATGTAAAGGGAACGGTACCGGTGGGATCAACAATATAGCCCGCGGGAGCAGAATAGTAGTAAGAATCGTAAGGTGCATTATAAATTTGGTCACTATTACTACCACCAGCTTCATGTGAATAATGTTAAGAATGTGAGAAAGGTGTATAACCACTTCCACCGGCAATGGATGGGGGAAGAGGAAGAGTACTATGAGGAGGATGAATAGGGAGAGTATTCTGAAGAAGATGAGTAGAGATCCATTTGATAATGGAAGATTTTTTTTTCTTAAGGAAACTTTGGCAGAGAGCGTATATGAGATTTTTTATAATTAGAATGAGGTAGATTGATAGAAGTTGTAAGATATGAGTGTGAAGCGAATCATATTTATAGTAGAATGAAGAGATTCCTTGGACCAGCCTTCATTTAAAAAATTTTAAAAAGAGAGAGTCGTTGGCTCTCTCTTTTTAGCAATCAACTTGTATCTGATTGCTAAAAAGAGTTTAGAGAGAGTCAGACTCTCTCTGTTTAGCAATCCGCATGTTGCCGATTGCTAAAAAGAGATAGTCATTCTCTCTTTTTAATAGTCCCTTTCTTTTTTGCTAAAAAGAGAGAGAACGTCTTCTCTCTCTCTTTTTAGCAAAAAAGACAGAACCTCTCTTTTTCGAAAAATTAAAAAAGGTCCAGAGCATGTTGCCAGCAAGCTAGATGGCCCAATCTGACCTGCTAGAAGTAGGCCAGCAACAAAAAATTGTTGCTGGCCCCAGTCTGACATGTCGGCTGTAGGTAGGCCAGTTGCTACTGGCCTGCTACTAGCAAACTGCGGCTGGCCAAGTGGTTGCCTGCAGCCCTGCGGCCAGTAGGCCAGGTGGCTTATCATTTATTTTTTGCAAAAAACCCTAAAAACTCAAAACTAATAATTAAATCCGGGTCGAGCCGGCAGGGTCAATGGTCGACCGGGTCAATGTGGGTTGGGCCTATTTCTCTAGTCCCGAGTCTGGGGCTAGAGCCAGCCCAGCCCGTGACCCCAGTTATCATAGGCCGGATCGGAGCCCGGCCCACTGCAGGTCTGGCTAGGTCGTGACCCATGGTGGGTTGGGCTGGGTCAGCTCGCAGGTTGAACCAGCCCGCGCCCAACCCTAGGGGGGGTTATTGGTTGGGATAAATTGGGGCTAAGTGGGAAAATTGTTCTAATGGGATAATTTTATCTCTTTGAGATATTTTGAGTGGGATAAAGTAGGATAAGTTGGGATAATGGGATAATGTAAAGTTTTGATTTGACAATTCATTTGAGATAATTAATGATGTGGCACCTTATTAAAATATAATATTTATTTATCAATTAAGTCTAAATTAATTTATCCAATTGGTTTAGTATATATTATTTAATATGTTATTATAATATAATATATTATATTACTTTATACTAAAACATAATATGTTATATTATAATTGCTAATTAATTATAACTATGTTTAATGTTATTAATTAAAATATTATATTATATTATAATAATATGATATATTATATAATAATTGATATAATATACGAACAATATATTTAATATAATATTTCAATAATGTAATATTTAATTTAATATAAATATAAATATTATAATATTTTATTTTATTCAATATAAC
>JBAKGM010024839.1:0-23450 GCA_037177215.1 Asparagus racemosus
CCTACTATGCATAAATAGGTGTATGTTTAACAAAGCATTAAGTCAGTAATGAGACTGGCTATGTATTGAATACATAGACTTTGTTTGCTACGATACTGAATATGTAGACTTAGTCAATTGTCATGGGAATTGACTACCCAGCGGCGTGTGTTAGACGCTGACTTATTTCTAATTTAAGGACAGGAATAACACCTACTACGCATACATAGGTGTAGATTTAACAATCATTAGGTCAGTAATGAGACTGGCTATGTATTGAATACATAGACCGTGTTTGCTACGATACTGAATACGTAGACTTGGTCAATTATCACGGGAATTGACTACTCAGCGGCATGTGTTAGATGCTGACTTTAGGGTTATTGGCTAACCCCAACCATCAACAGATTTAATAAGCCTTTACCGATTACTGTTTGAATTGGGCTAGCGTGCGGATTTTCTAAACCTGTTCCGCACGTGACGTTGTGCTAAATGAATGAAAGTCTTTTAGACTTGGTGCTATGATGTTGAATATATAGACTTTGTCTTTCTCGAGGATAGACCACTGGGCTGCATGTAGTAGATGCAGGCTTATCCCTCCTTAGGCTTCGGGATAAAATTCCCTAGACTTGAATTCTGTTGTTTTCTTCAATAATTAAAAAACTAAACCGGCAACGCGTATTAGGCGTAGACTTATCCCTACTTAGGCTTCAGGATAAAATACCCCAATATGAATCTTAGATTGAAGGATTTTTGTTAAAAAGATAAAAATGATGTGGGAAAGGAAGCATTTTATATTCTGTTTCCCGATACTAGAGAGGAAAGATTTTATACCTATCTCCAGGTCTCATTTTAGGGTAAAGACGAACTCATTGTGTCTTCTCTTGGGGGGCAAAGACGAACCCATTGTGTCTTCTCTTGGGGCAAAGATGAACCCATTGTGTCTTCTCTTGGGGTAAAGACAGACCCATAAATAAGGAAGGATTTTATATCCTATCCCTAGGTGCTAGAGAGGAAGAATTTTATATTCTATCTTCAGTGCAAAGGAAACTAAAAGCGGGCTCTCCACTTTGGAAATATTAAGAGGTGAAACTAAAAGTGAGATCTCCACTCCTAGAATCGAAAAGATTCAGATAACTTTCACTTTTATAGGATTCGCTATCTGATCTAGAAATGAATTTTCTCATTTATCGGGATGAAATTCTAATTTCAGCCATAGCCTCGAGAAGGCGTGATTGAGGAGGAAAGGATGAAGCCCTTAACATTGAAATTGGGCCACTTGTTAATGGAAGGAATCAAGAGGGGATTTGCTGGTGGATTGGACCAGAAAGATTTTTAGTAGACTCATCGTCAATAAATTTGATCAGTGAGAGAATTTTATGGAGGAGAACAGATTTAGGGTTATCCTTAAGAAAATGGGTGAAATATTCCATGAGGAACTTCCCTTCAAAATGGATTATCCTAAATATACTGAGGATAGTACTTTTTTAAGGAACTTTCTATTTATCAACATTAATTGATTGTCACCATTTTGAGTGAGTAAGCGATACGCACCGTTCGAATAGACTGTGTCTATCACAAACAGTCCCTCCCATTTGGGTTAAAACTTACCCTTTGGATGGCTTTGGGCTAATGATCCCTCCATCGATCGAGGCCTGGACTTATCCTTAAGATGGTAGCACGACTTTGTTGGATGGCGAACTGCTCTATGGAATACGCAGTATCTCAGATCTGTGACTTTGCTTGCCTCCTCCTCATTCACGATCGGTGGCAGCTAGATCTTATTGTTCCCCAGGAGGTATTTGAAGATACCGGGGACTTCGTCTTCCTTGAAAGAATAGACTTTAGAGAACCTTGGTTCTGACGACTTTTGCTTTTGAGGCCATTGCTGCCATTGAGGCTGCGATTGTTGCGGCGCTCGCTATTGCGGTTGTTGCAACTGGAATACCATCTGCTCCTTCCCTTTGCTGCGTGGGATGAAATTCTATTTGTGCGCATATGCCACTTGCTGGCCTCTTTCTGCCTTCTTCCTCTTAAGGAATCGCTCGGCTTGTTCTCCTCGAAGCATCAGGTCTTTCCATGTGGTCAGTGCTACAACCCCCATGGCTTCCAACAAGTCTAAAGAAAGATTATTGTGACAGGTCTGGAGAATGAACTATTCAGTTATCGAGTTCTGACAATTCATTGCCTTATTTCAGAACCGCTTAACGAAGTTATCTACCGTCTCTCTGTCCTTCTGTTTTTCATCCAACAATATTCTGATAGATATCTCAGTATCATTGTCGAAGAAATTGACGAGGAACATGGCATCCATGTCGTCTCACCTGTTAACGCTCTCTGATTTGAGACGGCGGTACCAATCGAAGGCAGCTCCTTGAAAAGTGCTAACAAATAACCGAACCATCAAGGGTTCCTTACCGGAAATAACCCCAGGTAGGATTTGAAGTAGATCAAATGTTGAGTGGGTGAGCCCCTCCCATCAAATGGTGTGAAGTTAATCAACTTGAACTTTGATGGGTTCGAAATTGAGCCCCACTCTCTTGCGTACGGACACGGACTACCAGTCTTCTTGACTTCTTGAGCGGATATTAGAGCATTGATCTTGCCTTCAAGCTCTTTTATTTTTCCGCTTTCACCCTCACATTGCTTCAGATTACTCTCAGTAGAATGGGTTGGGCCATCTCCACTTTGAGTTTTCTTCAGAGGTGGGTCAACAATGATGGTTTCACCCCCTTCTGTATCGCTATCTTCAATATCATGAGTGACATGGTGACTGGGTCTGCCTTGTTGACTAGACTCAAGTTGTGTAGCTTTTTAGCTTTGTAACTCCCTCATCTGCTGCAGGACTAACTCCATTTCTGTTTTCATTTCAGCCTCGGGCTCTTCTCTTTGTTTGGCTAAGGTTTCTTGCAACATCTGAGCTAGCATTTCAGGAGTAATGGTGTAAGCTTCTCTAGCCTGACCTATGCGTGATGTTGTGTTATTAGATGCTATTGCTGAGTAGGCGTCGAAGATCTCATCTTCAGATGAATCCCCCTCATGCATCCTTCTATAATCTTTGCGTCTTGTAACTCACAGTTGTAATCGAGACATTTTCTGGGAAATTCGAGCACCAACTTTTCCTTCAGTAGTGAAGTCGGGATCTGTGTCCGTTGCGGCCTCTCCTTTCCTTTTGTTTACCATGTTAATGGTAACTTCAGGGAATTCATCTTGTTGAATAATAGACTTCCTTCTTCGAAAGCATCTTGGCCTTGGCTTCAACTCTTCCACCATTGGTAGGGAAAGCATTTCAAATACTGAAGCTCTTTGTGGATGAGCTTCTAACTTGGAACAATCACATCGTGATAGTAACATCTTGATCAATCAGCCACATGAGCAAGAATAATCTATTTCATTAATTGTCCTCTTCCATGTGTCACAACCCCCAGTCTGATGGTGCGATCGATTAGAATGCCATACTATTTGTTGGCGTGGCTCACGATGGAATGTACTTTCACCCCCAAGTGTAACGTTATCTTAAGTTGAGAAGCACATCTTCTTTTGGGGCGCTGACCATTTGACCCGGCACACTCACTAGGAGGCGCTTTTGATCATTTGTCAACTTAAGTTGTCCTTACATGAACTAAAATTGTATGGTCATCTCTTCGAACTTCACGGACTACCTGCTTCCTTTTAGCAGACTCGCAGACCCCCTGAGGGATGCTCAAACGAGTCGTGGTAGAAATCCTTGAGGCTTGGGATGTCCCAGCTTATTCGAGAGACTTCTGGATGCCAGCTAGATTCTGAACATGACCCCCAGTCTGTTGTCGTGTGTGGACTGCATTATCCAAGCGTTCCTTCAGTGGCACTTTACCTTAGTTTCTAGGCTGTGGACCGAGGCGATTAAGCACCGAAGTTGTGAGTTTAGCAACAAGAGAAGTGGATGGATGCAGTCAAGGAGAACCTTTTTGGCCTGGACAGTTGGAAGTGTCCAGGCTAAAATTTCTTTGGCCGAGACAGTTGGAAGTGTCTCGGTTAAAGGCTCTTTTGCCGAGATAGTTGGAAGTGTCTCGGTTGAAGGCTCTTTGGCCAAGACAGTTGGAAGTGTCTCGGTTAAAGGCTCTTTGGCTAGACAGTTGGAAGTGTCACTGTTGAAGGTTCTTTGGCCGAGACAGTTGGAAGTGTCTTGGTTGAAGGCTCTTTGGCCGAGACAGTTGGAAGTGTCTCGGTTGAAGGCTCTTTGGCCGAGACAGTTGGAAGTGTCTCGGCCAAAAGCAGAGCCTTGGGCCAGATTCTGTCTTGTATGCTGTGTAGATTTCGGGATCCAAACTTTGTGGCTTGATCCCTTGGCTGATTTTAACTCTTGCGCCTTGCGTGTAATATCACGTGCACGAGTGGCACGCGCACGACGCTTTTGGGTGCGTTCCTTCCTCGTTAGACGGGTCCTCTTAACGGGAATCCATTCTTCCTTGACCAAAGTGCTAGAAGTTTAGAAGTGAGACGCTGTAGTTTCTTGACGCCTCTGAGAACGTGAGTTCGCATAATAGTGAACTCCGTCCATCGACTCTCCATGGCCTTCGCAAATTGGCGGGCCATCTTCTGACGTTGCCTCTGACGAGCCCTCTTCGACAGAGTTGCGGAGATCTTGAAAGGTGACTCTTTCTTCAGAATAAATTCATCATCAGCAGAGCTTATGGCTTTGCAATTTGTTGGGGTATTGTTGCGAGGGGAAACCTCCGTCACAACTGGGTGAGATTCATCACCTTTAGTGACGAGTCAGACCTCCCTCCTTGGAGATGCAATCCTCCGATGCTTGTGGGATGAGGAAGATTTTGATGAAGAGGAAGAGAGGTACTCTTCAAACTCGGCTTGATCGAAGATATAATCAAGTCCGTCAACCATAAGTTCAGCTTGATCGCCGTTCGGCTACGACACAATAGCTTCAACGTTGAGACTATTAGCTCCCACTGTGGTCGTCATCGTGTTTACATTGAGAACGAGCTTCTTTGCGGTTTCCATTCTAAAACATTTTGAAATGAAAACAGGTGAAAGATTACACGTGTAATTCTCTCTATTACAAAGAAAATGAGATCTCACTCTCGTACAAAAATCAAACAAAAGTCACTACGTAGCGAGCTCATGCTTGTGTGGGTTCTTTGCCTGTGCCGGGGACGCGTCATCCGTGGACCACCGAGCAACGATCGTTGAATTGGCAGGGTTGAGTTTCTGTTTCACCGAGGAAATGAGAAATTAAGCAAATATCTTAGCTAAGTAAGATATCTACTCTTCCCAAGATTTAAGGCGAAGGTTAAACTCGAGGAATCTCCAAGTGGAATCTTCTTGAACTGCTTCTCTGCTCTGCTTAGATTAAAATCTTCAGCTCTTCAGATCAAAAATGCCCGATCCCCACTCTCCAAATTCAAGATCCCCTTTCAGATGGGCGTAGGGGGATATTTATAGCCTTTGGGTGGTGTAACAGCTAAAAAGAACACAAGTTATAGCCTGCCAGAATTGCATAGTGGGTGAGACACTTTTTTGTGTCTGGGCACCAAAACTGTCTTGCCCCTTGGCGAGACAGTTTGTACTGTCTTGGTTGAAGTCTTTTAGTTTTTCAGGCTGTTGTAACTGCTCCCCCTGCTTTAAAGGCACATTTAATGCCCCATTTATGCACTTAATGGGCGTTTTTCAAGGATGCAACCGCCAACTAATGCAAATGAACGTTCTCACGTGTTGAAAACGTCAAATAGGCCCCATAAATAGCAATACAACACGTGGAAAATGGCCCGGACATAAAAAGTATCTCGGCAATGGCCCGAACACAAAAAGTATCTCGGCAATATCCCGGACACAATAAGTGTCTCGGCAATGGCCCAGACACAAAAAGTGTCTCAACAATGGCCGAGACACAAAAAGTGTCTCGGCAATGTCTGTGCCAGTTTTACCCCTGTAGTTAATTTCCTTAGGGTTTGATGATTTGGTTCTTCAATCTTCTTATGATTAAATCACACTTGGGGTTCATCAGCAATTTTCGATGCCTACATCAGTTTCTAGAAGTATACTTCTAATACCATGAGAGTATTTGAGATTGGAAGGATTATCAGCATCTTCTTCTTCATCTTTAAAGGCCGCACTGGTCATTTTGATTGTGAACTCTCAGAGATTTTTCTTACTCTTTTGGGTGCATCGTCGTGTTTTTATCCTAGCCTCTAAAGGCTCAGGAAATTGACTGAGACGATTAAATACCGATTCCTTTTCAAGAGTAAATTTGCATTGGCAATTTGTTTGAACTACCATGATGATTTCTCTTAGGGTTGTACAATGCTGACAATGGTGTGCCCTCTTTAGAGAAAGAAACTCCCTTGATTTAGTGGGAGGTTCAACTTGGCTTAGGCAATTGCTCCTTAGGGATAACTTTGACTGTTTGGATTTTAGCGAGTGAACGTCACCTATGATGACATTGTTTTGACCTTCGGCTGGCATGGTCAATCAAGTCCTCATCACAAGTCAGAATTTGTGATTTGGACAAAGAAACACCATAGGTAATATTGTTCCCCTGCAGGATATTAGATGAGGGATTACCCCCATTCTTCACTCCTATTGAAGAAGCGTGGCGAGCATCGCGAGATGCTTTAAAGTAAACCCCCATGGGGGTTGTGGACCGATGTTCTAGATTAGGAGACGTATGAACATCTTGGCCCTCATTTAAAGAGAGCGTCGATATTTCTCCGCTTTGGATGAAGTGAGTCTAGCTTCATGTGAAGCTTAGACTATCTTCGAAGAAGCTCGCCTTATCATGTGCGAGGGTCAAATTTGACCCCGCTTTCATGCTACGACGAATCCTACTATAATTCCTATAATAGCTGTGAATGTTTTGTTAGAAGAAATGAATTCATCGAACTTCGCTTAGTCAAATTTAATGACTAGTGACTCAGCAAAAGACACAAAGGCCCTAGTGTGAGACTGTGGCATGATCTTCTCTTTGGTTGAGAGGAAGTCCCTAGTAGAGTCTTCATTCCGTTCTAGGTCTTTTGAACTACAATTAACTTAGATTATAATTTAAGAGAAACTACAATGAAATAAGAAAATTTATAGAGATCTGGAGTTCTTTTCAGCGTGTTGATGGTGCTTCAGCCATGTACTCTGTTGACAGTCTGAGAAGATGATGAGTCTCTCATTAATTGGAAACTGTGGAGGAAGCTAAAATCTGAAGGAGTTGTCTGGTTGAAGATGCTGAGTCTTGATATCAATCAACACCGATTCTAAGTGTCTCCAAATGAGTAATCTACCCCCCTCTTATAGGCTAAGAGAGAGAATTAGTGTCTCTTAAATATGGATTAAATGGCCATTTATCTAGGAGATAATGGGGAAGAATCATTTCCTTAAAAACACTTTTGAAATGGTCAATAGCAAGGTTTACCACTAACGGTCAATGGTGAAGTTCGCTAGGCAGTTGTCAGTGAAGCTTGTTTTGGTGAGCTTCGCCAGAACGTGAGCAGTCTACTTCCCTTTGGATGTGGATGACGTGGCCCACGGGGCTATTGGGGTGAAGTTTGTGTTTAAACTCATTTAAAGTGTTTAGCTTATAGGCGTTCACTTCTTGGATATAGGCTGAGCGTTAACCTAGGAGAGGGTTTATTTGAACCATCTACATTGCTGGTGATGGTGAAGTTTTGATAGCTGCCATCAATGGCACTTCGTATGGCGAACTTTGCTCTTTAGACAGGATTCACTATTCTAGCTTGTTAGGCTTCTGGGCAAACTTCGTCTGAGTGAAGTTCGTCATGTTAGTTCACTTGGGCTTCTGTGCGAGTCTTGTCATTGTGTGGAGATTTGCTATTGTTGAGGCAAACTTCACTTAGACATATAACACTTAGCCAAATTTTGAGCTTAGTGATGGTGAACTTAGCTCTTTGGTGAACTTCACCCTAAACAAGTCTAGTGAGTTCCGTTTATAGGCTCAGCACTTTAGTTGATTTTAGAATCTAGCTTTCTAACTCATTTTCTCTTCTTTGTACAATTCCTCTGCTAGATACGTCTGTTAGCTGGCATAATCACTTTGGACACAAAGGAGCTCCTGATCCGTTGATATTGCACATTTTTAGAGGCAATGTTCCCCTATTGAAGGAGAGCAGCCTAGATTAGAAAGATGCAATTTGTGAATGTAAATTCACTGCATTGAGGGAACTTATCACTAATGCTAAGTCCTCTATCCAAGAGGGGGATCAATCTGGCAAGCCACAATTCTTGTTCGCTAACGGTAATCTAGGGGGTACCTCCATTTTTAACTTGGAAAAGGAGTGGTTGTGTTACGTTCAAGGAGACCATCACTTCTACTTGCTGGCAATGGTGTGACATGTGTCATTCATGTTTCTACAACATCTTGTCTTCCCCGTTCAATCCCATTCTCCATCATCAAAAAGCAAACGGTGTGATGGTGAGCGGCTTAAAATCTGAAAGAGGCTTCTACTAGAAGGGGCCTTCAACTTTAGCACTGTCGGCCTCCGTCGAGGCTCCATCAAAGAGGATGCACTAGCTAATGAGGTTCCAGTGGCCTCAAGTGTGTTCGACAATCAATTTGTTGAACTCAATGGGCAGTATTCAGAGGAGGGTGCTAGGTTCCCTGGGTGGGTTAGATGGATTGATTCAAAGTGGTGGGCTTGATTAGTTGGTTTTGCCTTAGCACGTTTGGGGAGAGACTAACGAAGTTGGGGATCTACTCTGCAGGGAGAGCTTCTAAATGTGGTGTTGAATTTTGTGCCCCGGTAATATCTAGCATCATTGAGCTATATAATATTGACAACAATACTTTCTTCACTCCGGTGAGAGAGATTGGGCTTGCCTTGCACAAGATGTTTGAAGTGTCTCAGCTACCGATGGGAGAGCGACCATACGAAGAATTCTTCCCTACAAACAAAGAGTTAGAGAGCACGGCGCATTATGTTCATGTTGGTGAGACATTAGGGAGTTGGTTTGCCACTTCCACATAGGAACAGAAGGAAGAAGGGGAAAATGGATCCCAATTTTGTGAGTACTGGGCTTGAAATAGAGAAAAGGATTTTCAAGCATAGTCCCATGCTCCAAACTGCTACATCAGACAAGTGTTGATATCATGCAGGAGATACATGTGAAAGCTTCCATTATCAGGTCGAAGAACCTATCTCCACCCAAGCTTTGCTTGCGGCGTTCCTTTCAATATGGTTGAAAGGATGCATCATGCCATCTCTTCCAAAAGACTGCATATCCATTAAAGTGTTATAACCCTACAATCTTGATTGCTCATGGGTACAACCTGGCTTTGCTTCCGGCCATGATCAGCTACATCCATCATGGATTAAGTGACTTAGCAACTGAATATTTAAATCAACATGATCAGCTACATCCATCATGGATTAAGGGAGTTAGCAACTAAATATTTAAATCAGCAGGGTGGATGCCCAATGGGAGAAGTCTTGAATCCTAGGGTGGAGCTACCATACACCTACCTGATAGTGTGGTATACGCTTCTTTGCACTTTACTTATGTCCGCTACCACCAGGAGGGAAGAAGGGGTCACATTGCCATAGTGGTATGAGCCCTTAAAGTGGATGGTCAAGTACGCTGTGGGGATCCGCTAAATTGTGCGGAACAAATACCATTGTCATCCCCACTATTGCTTTCTCGAGAATTATGGCACCAGCTTTAGAGATGAATTCGAAGATGGTCTTGGATTGGAGGGATTCACCTGCTTAACTAGCAGTTGCTTCAACTAGCTGGTTAACATCAATCCAGGGCATCTCATTGCTTGCATAAACAAAACAAAATGCTACATCGAGTTTTATCTTCCTTGCCATTTTGTATGGAAATTTGGGTATGACCAACTTTTATAGTGGTAATCTAAACTCAGGGCTATTATGTTTATGGAGTCTCATTGATGGACTCACACTTGGCATCACTTCGCTGCCGGTGGAACTAGTGCTATTTTTATTTTGCCCTACAATGTTCCTAACTGCTATATGATGTTAGGATTTTATAAGTGGTACAACACGGTGAACATCCCTAGTCAAAACTTCCAGGTGAACAAGACTAGTTTAAAGTGGATTATACAGAAGTACAAATAAGCTTTGAAGAAAGGCTCCAAGAGTCGAGCACCTGGGCTCTAAGAATGTCTAGCAGAAGCTAGGTTAAATGGGGATGATGATGACTCAAGTGCACGCGTTGACAAGTCACCACCACGTAGACCTATTGACATCAATATACGAGAGCCAACGGTCTAACAGGAGGCAGTGGGTAGGGGAGCTCGTGGCAAAAGACCATGACAAGTTCAATGCCCACATGAGCAACCTAAATGTCGATGATTGGAATTTCCTTTGAAGGAGAAATCTCTAGTATTATAGGAACCTCCTAAGGCAACAGAAAAATCCCCTATAGCTTCCACGCAGGAGCCAGTGGCTGAGCATGTAGTTGCTTCATGTAACTTCCCCCTTTTTTGTCACTATCTTGATAAGTATAAGTTTTGATAATGTGTACCCCTCGTTTGTAGAATCTACACATGTCGATTGGGTAGATTCTGAAGAGGAAGAAATGGTTAACTTTTACATGGGAGTTTGCTTCATCGATCATGATGAGAATGTGCCAAGAGGTGATGTAGATGGATCTTCCTACATCTCATGTATGTATTTTTTTGTTCGTAGGGATGGCGTAGTTATTCAACCTTGATAACTAGCATCTTACTTTCCTCATATTGTAGATGCTGAGGCTGAACTTGATGTTGGCACTATGACTACTCCACCTCCTTCTATCGCAAAACCTTCAGCCGCTAGGCATTTGGTTTCTATTGTAGAGTCATCCGAATTTGAAGGAGCTATGCTGATTTCTCCGCTTCCTCAAGGAGATGAAACAGGGGTGTTTCCAAGGTCCTAACCCCAGATTGAAAGTGAAACTCTGGTATCTGTGGAAAAGCTTGTTGAACGATCATCACATTTTATTACACTTTTATACTCCATTATCTATTTTATTTAAATAAATATACTACTAATAATGTGTTTTTGTCTTAATCTGTAAGAAATGCAGAATTAATGAATAAGAGCTCAAACTGAACTCAAATTTTCTCAATTTTTAACCTTTTATTGAAGCCTAGAATCAAGCCAAGCAGCCTATAGAAGCCCAAGAAATAAGACTTCAATATGAAAAGAAATCAAGTTAAATTTAAATTCAGAATGATCAATCACAAAGAAATAACATTATCTCCCAATTCGGAAGACGGAATCTAACATATGATATATGAAAATCGTTTATTTCGATGAGACAGAGCTATCTAAATTTTCAAAATTTTGAGATTCTAATTGATTAGTTTGTAACTGAATTGTTTTGTGGTTGAGATTTAATCCTTAGAGTCTAAGTCATATCCAACGGCTCTTGTTGTTTGCTGTAGGCTATAAATAGGGGTAGAGGGTGAGGAGTTTGAGTGTGAAAAATTTTATAATAATCTCTATTTGGAGAGGATGATTACTCTTAATTGAGATGCCCTTTTAAAATTGTAAACTTTATTTGTAATTAATAAAATAATTTTTTCCCACCCTTTAAATTTTATTTTATTCTTCTGTGTTGATGGAGAGGAAGATGAAGATTTGTTTTCAAGGGGTCACCCCATTGCAATGTAAGTTTTATTTTTCTCTTTTTATTTTCTTGCTTTAGAAATTCATACTTTAGAATTTTATTTTCTCTTTATTTTTGCATTGGTAGTGTAGATTTATTTCATGTATTATAGCTTAGATTTACTTTCATGCACTTTTATTTTATTTATTTATTTTTATGCTTTGTAGAATTTGTTTTCTTGTAATTTTCTTTTATAGTATAGATTTACTTTTATGCGCTTTTAATTTTATTAGTTAGATTTTCTTTATGCTTATAGTTTAGATCTTTATTTTCTTATTATTGTTGTTCTTTTTGTAGTTAGTTTTTATTTTTATTCCCTTTCTTTTATGCTTTCTAGCCTAGATTCTATTTTCTTTGTTTTTTCCCAAAATGCATAACAAAATCTTGTAGGAATTCTAGAATTGTATGAAACTAGTTTAATTTCTTTTATATTTTATGGATTGCTGTCTTGTGCTCAAAATGATCATGCTTAGGATAATCAACTAGAGTACTAATTGGTAGAAAAAAATTTGATAGTCTATTCTTATCTAAAGTGGTTTAATAGATTATGCTTATAAATTCTAGAATTACTATTTAGTTGCTTGTTCTCTTCATAAATGATGATTTTGTTTGGATGATAATTTGATAGGTTATGCTTTCCTTAAGTAGTTTGATAGTCTATGCTTAATAAATCTAAAGCAAAATGTGATAAAAAAAGAGAGTAGTTCATAAATCATAAATGAAATCAACAAGTGGATTCCATTCTAGATTCTTATCTTTTCTTATGATTTCCTTCATATTTTACTTATTTTGATTTTTCCCCTTTGTGGTTAGTTTTTTCTAGTCTTGATTTTGTTCTTTTCTAGTTTTATTTATTTCTCCTCATTGCCATTCTTTATTTCCTTTTATTTGTCCACTCTCTTTCTCCTCTTTTGTTCTAGTTTTCTTTTATTTGTAAATAATCACTCACTCCCATTATCTCTCTACATTTTCACTCGTAATTGTCTACACACAACTCTAGAATCTAACTTCAAATATTTCCTGCACACCTTCCTCATTGGATCGACATTGAAACTATACTATAAGTTGATTGTGCATTGCAATGTCGACATATATTTACCGCACATCAAGTTTTTGGCGCTGTTGTCGGGGAAGGTGCTTGTAATTAGATTTTTTTTTTGCTCTTTGATTTTGTGCTATAGTGTGGAGGAATAATTTTGAAGTAGAAGATTGAAGAATAGAGAAGGAAATTTGCTTACAAAGGTGAGTTCTCTTTCTAGCATTTTCAATTCCACCATCTAGGCAAGCTTTTCACATTAGAGACACTTAGGAACTAATAAAAAAAATTTCTATTGTCAGCCTTAGTAAAATCTACCCTCCACTTGAACAACTACTAACAAGATAATAAATTCAAACAAGAGCTTTCTCACTCATATTTGCTTGATTGTTAACCCTAATTAAAAAATAAAAAGATACTCTTTTTGCATCCTTTTGTAGTTGCTTTTAATTCTTAGAGTTGCATTGTATATAATTAGTAGGACACTAAAGTGATTTGAGCATTTTGTTTTGAGCACTCACTTGAAAATACTCTTAAGGACAATACCCCCTAATTAAGATAAGGTGAAGGATTTCATCACCCTTTCCTTAGCTCACAAATCACTAATTCTCCACTACACAAACCCAAACCTTTTAAAACTTATTAGATGTTAGCCCCTGAGGACTTGAGCTCATTAAGGAACAAAAAATTCTTAAGTAAATCGATTTAAATTTACTTGAATCCAGTTGTGTCTAAGACAAGGTTTAGGAGTTGCGTAAAGCACTCCGCAAGGAAAGAGGTACTTAACTGATATTCGACCTCCCTTAAGTACCTGGCTAACTAACTAAGTAAACTATAATCTTTTCACTCGAGGAGTTTTTAGTTAGGAGCTGGTCTAGTTGAGTTTAGACTTAACCCTAGAATTAAGGGTGGTTGTTTTAAAGTGGTTGCTCTTGATTTATTTTAGTTAGAATTTTCTTCTATCCTTCACCTTTTTCTCACTAAGTTTTTAGATCTTTTAGTTTTACCAAAAAAATTTTAACTTTTATTTTCTTAGATCCTTTTCCTAACTTCCTTTTAGAAAATAAAGAAAAAAATTACAAAAAGAATTTATTTTGTTATATGCCAGTTTAGATTAGGTATAATACCAATCGTTTAATCCGTATTGAATCAATTTTTAAAACCAAAGAAATGGCAAAACCTAATCCACCCATTCTTCAAGACGTGTTATCCCGAAGAGAAGAGTGAGTAAGACTTGAGTTTTTAGAATAACTTTGATAATGAAATCAAAATACTAGAGGAGTTTGAATCAGAACTAGTTTTCACAAAGTCAGACACAAGTTTCTCTGATCATAGCTTTGAAGAACTTTTTGCTGATGAGCTTAGGTTTCTCAAAAATATAGAACAACCATCTTATTATACATCAACCATGAACCTTGGGTTTGAAAAATATTTTAAAGAAGAACTGGATGTGTTAGGACAAACTTTCATTCATATGAAACTTGAGTTCAAATCTGAGACTTGATTTCTATTTGATCAACACTAAAAATTTAAAATGCATAACCCCCACCTTACCTGTCTTCAAATACTGCAGAAATTATTGAAAACCTCAGAGTGTACAGAATTTAAGCACAGCTTTGACTTTATCATTTTAGACTTCTTTGAAATCAGGGGTAGAATTTTCAGCAACAAGGTTTATTCTACATCTTTACTCTTTGTCTCATAATAATAAGAAAAAGAATATATTCTTCTCTCACTTGAGAGTTTCTTGTTTAGTTGAAAAAAATTTAAAAAAAGAAAAATGAAAAAAAAATGAAAAAATGAAGAAAAAATTGATGAAAAAAAGAGAAAATTTAAAACAATTATTGGCTATATCCTCCTCATACCAAAGGTAGTTGCATATTTTTATCATGTCATCATTGTTATAAATCGACCGAATAAATGTACGTGCTTCATTTCCTATCTGCTTTACTTTGTGTATCATAGAGTTTGCAATGAGGACAGTGAAAATTTTAAGTGTAGAGGTGGGGTCTAGTCATTTTTTTCTTTATTTTACCCTTTTTTCTTTTTATATTTTCTTTTATTTCCCTTAAAAAATGTCACTTGCTAACTGGATAAAGTTAATTAATAACTGGTCTACTTGATAAATTTTTAAAATTTCTAATTCTTAGTTAGTTTTTTACTCAAGTTAACCCTTTATGATAACTCTAAATAAATTTCTAAAAAATAATTTTCAAAGTAGTATGCTTCACTAAATTCCTAACTTAGACTTTTAATTAAAGCAATGAATTTTTTGCATGCTTTGCTTAGAGTGGAAATAATTTTCTAAGTTCTCTTGATCTAAATATTTTTTTTAATTCACACACACACACACGCACACACACACACACGTACACACACAAACATATTTAAAAAACTAACTTTGCAAAAAAAAGAGTGTGAAAAATAGGCATAAAAAATATTCTTTTGAACTCCAAGATGGTTCTATCTTACTAAGCCTAAGTTCACCGAGTATTTAGGTCTGAGGAGTATTTCCATATTTAATGACCTTAGTCCAATTAGGTTGGGATTCATTGACCCAAAACTCGTTAAATGGTCACTTAGAAAGGACGATAAAGTAGAACAAAATCACCAAGGAATAAAGAGTGTAAAATAAATATACTAATAAATTTTTTAATATATATAGTTATATTTGTATATATGCTCTTGGAAAAAGATTGATTAAGAAACTTGAAAATTGTTTAAAACAAAGAGTTAGCATATTCTTTTCAAAACTTTTAATTAAATTTCTAAGTTAGACTTGGTTTTGTATAACTATAATGAGAAGATTTTCTAAGAGATTTACTTTGGAGTTATACATAAAAATATTTTCTTAAGTAAAAACTAGATTCAATTAGGTTATTTAAATATATCAAGTGAATTAATTATACATTGACTTCTTTAAATTGACAAGTTGACCAAATTTTATGGGCACATTCACTACAAATCCTCACGAGACTACAACTCATCCTCTAGGGTAACCTAGGGGGTTTAAATGCTTGTTCTCTGTACTAAATACAACCGTGATTTCTGCGAAAGTAAGTTACAATTTTCTTTCTTTTTTATTTTCTTTCTTTACTAGAGGATTAGCAAAAGTTTAGGTGCGGGGGTATTTGATCATCACATTTTATTATACTTTTATATATTCATTATCTATTTTATTTAAATAAATATGTCACTAATAATGTGTTTTTGTCTTAATCTGCAGGAAATGCAGAATTAATGAATAAGAGCTCAAAAAGAACTCAATTTCTCTCATTTTTCAAGTTTGTATTAAAGCCCAGAATCAAGCCAAGCAGCCTATAGAAGCCCAAGAAATAAGAGTTCAATATAAAATGAAATCAAGTCAAACGTATACTCAGGATAATCAGCTGCAAAGCAACAACATTATGTCCTAATCCGGAAGGTGGAATCTAACATATGATATATGAAAATCGTGTATCTCGATGATACGAAGCTATCTAAATTTTTAGAATCTTGTTGTTTGTTGTAGGCTATATAAATAGGGGTAGATGGTACAGGGTTTGAGTGTGAAAAATTTTATAATAATCTTTATTTAAAGAGGAGGGTTACTCTTAATTTAGAAGACCTTTCAAAATTATAAAATTTATTTGTAATTACTAAAAATAATTTTTTTCCACTCTCTTAAAATTTCTTTTCTTCTTCTATGTCGATGGAGATGAAGATGAAGATTTGCTTTTAAGGAGTTACCCCCTTGTAATGTAAGTTTTTATTTTTCTCTTTTATTTTCTTATTTTAGAAATTCATATTTTAGGATTTTCTTTTCTCCTTATTTTTGTATTGGTAGAGTAGATTTATTTCATATCTTATATCTTAGATTTACTTTTATGCTCTTTTATTATTTTTTATTTTTATGCTTTGTAGAATTTATTTTCATGTATTTTTCTTTTGTAGTATATATTTACTATTATGCTCTTTTAATTTTATTAGTTGGATTTTCTTTATGCTCATAGTTTAGATCTTTATTTTCTTATTCTTATTGTTATTTTCGTAGTTAGTTTTTATTTTTATTCCTTTTCTTTTATGCTTTCTAGCCTAGATTCTATTTTCTTATTCTTATTTTTCAAAATGTATAACTAAATATTGTAGGAAGTTTAGAATTGTATGAAACTAATTTAATTTATTTTATAACTTGTGGATCTTGTGCTCAAAATGATCATGCTTTGGATAATCAACAAGTGAACTAATTGGTAGAAGAAGAATTTCATAATCTATACTTATCTTGAGGTGTTTGATAGATTATGCTTATAAATTCTAGATTACTATCTAGTTGCTTATTTTTTCATGAATGATGATTTTACTAGAATGATAATTTGACATGTTATACTTTTCTTAAGTGGTTTGATTGACTATGCTTAATAAATCTAAAGTAAAATATAATAAAAAAGAGAGTAGTTCATAAATCCTAAATGAAATCAACTAGTGGATTCCATTCTAGATTCCTATCTTTTCTCTTGATTTCCTTCATATTTTACTTGTTTTGATTGTCCTCTTTGTGGTTAGTGTAGGCTGTCTAAAAATTACTACAGATAGCTAATCCTCATCAAGTATGAACAATGAAAGTCATAACGTAATGACTTTCAGGAGACAGTGATTTAAGGATTTTCTACAACAACTAATGAAGGATACAATCCGACAACCTTCATGATGACCAAGAGAAATTCTAGTTTCAACAGCCTTCACAAGTGCTAACAGGGGCTACAATCAACAACCCCTGTATTTCAGGAAAAAGCATGATAAAGATTACAAGATGATGATCTTTGAAAATAGATCACAAATTGATGATCTATTTGATTAAAAGACAGGGGTCACCCTCGCGTTTTCTAGTTCAAAACGTGTGGCTCACCACTGCGTTTCCAGTTCAAGATGCAGAGGTCATAGCTGCATTTTCCAGTTCAAATGCGTGGATCACCACTGCGTTTCCAATTCAAGACGCAGAGGTCATAGCTGCATTTTCCAGTTCAAAACGCCTGGCTCACCACTGTGTTTCCAATTCAAAACGTAGAGGTCATTACCCAGAACGCAGACCTCGTCTGAACACAGATCTCCCATTTGACTCATTCAAACACGTTGTAAACGGTTTCAAAACAGCTTCACACGATCTCACGAAAGATTTGAGAGGTCAGTTACACCTCCTTAATCCCCTATAAATATCTGGGATCACAGCTAAAAAAAGAGGAGAGAAGCTTGGACGGCTTAGAGAGGAACCCCATTAGAAATAGAGTGAGCATTCTTCTTTGGTTCGATAAAAACTCTTCCTTGAGTACTATTCAGCTTAAGTACCACAAGGAAAGACAGTCAGATCGTTAATAGGATACAAGGTTCAAACTCCCATCGCTGTCATGACGAACCCAGATTAAACAAAGAGAAGGATCTCCGTCAATCTTTTACTCTTTTGTAAATCGGGCAACCGATCGAGAGATTTTGTGATTCCTCCTTTTCTAAGCCAGTTAGAAAGAGGGATTGCATTTGAGAGACCTGTAATCGTTCTTTTTCTAAGTTGGTTAGAGAGAACAACATTCAATTTTTTACAAGTTTTCTTAATATTTTCTCGCATACAAAAGATGGCTACTCCACTGGGGACTAGCTTCACAGATGACGAAGTGGTGGTGCAATCTAACGTGAACCTTGCTGGCACTATGGTGGAAACTCTTATCGTAGAGTTTGATTAGGCCAAGTATGAGGACCTGCTCTCTTCTGGATCCCTTAGCCCCAAGGCTATGCGCAAGGTCCGTAAAGTTTCATAGGAGGTCCCGACTCTGGATGTGTCCAAACATCTGAAGGGGGACGCTGCCATTGAATCAGTTGATTCAGACAGTGTTTCCTCTAAGGAAAAAAGGGCGGTTGTGACTGAACCCACTGAACGGGTAAGAGAGACTACACCCAAGTCTACACAATGGGGATTGGACCAAAAGAGGCCTATAGTGGCTTTGAACTTGGCAGATGCAGAAGCTGATGCCGTAAAAGCCTCGAAACAGGCAAGGAAAAATGCTGCTCGACGAAGAAGAAGGTCGATACGTCGAGCCCAACTCAGAGAAGGGCGATCTACAGATCAATGCGACCCTGAGCTTCTCATTTCTGTAATGGAACGCCAACCTCGTGTTGAGAGTGGTTCTCAATGGCGTGTTGTCCAATCCAAACGCAGGTCTCACGACTGCATTTCAGAGCCTAAACGCAGACCTCAGGTCTGCGTTTCACCAACAAAATGCAACCCTCAAGGGTGCGTTCCTGAGCTTCGACGCAGGTCTCACGACCGCGTTTCAGAGTCTAAACGCGGACCCCAGGTCTACGTTTCATCAACAAAACGCAACCCTCAGGGATGCGTTTCATCAACAAAATGCAACCCTCAGGGATGCGTTTCATCAACAAAATGTGACCGTCAGGGGTGCGTTTCACAACCCAAACACGGACCTCAGGTCCGAGTTAATCAAATTAAACACGACCCTCGCGTTCGCACCACAAAACGTGATGAGATTCGTCGTGTTCAGAGAAGTGAACATGGATTTAAGGCTCATGTTAACCCAGAACCGACCCAATCAAATGATGAGAGAGCGGTTCCTGACCAAACTATTGGTCCAAAGGTCAACAATTGTCTAGTCTCCGACTTGAGAGAATTGTTGTCAAGAGGAAGATCCACGCAACGGGTCGCTCATTCATGCCAATGTGAGCGGTTGATTGCTACAGTCCTTGCGGAGTGTCAATGTTGTTCATCTTCACCCAGACAATCAGTTTTTGATAGATTGACTGATGCAGCTCTGTCGAAGAAGCGAAGGCGATTCTACGAGAAGAAGATTTCTGAGGTTGAATACCCTAAAGTAACCATCAATATGGTTAGCAGAGGGGAGTCACCAAGTTCCAATTCAGAGGAATCAGGTATCAATCATGCTCCGAGTGTGAGGGAAATCTTAGATAAATTTAAAGGGATTTATCAAAACACTCGCACGCAAAAAGGAGTTACACCACCTGTCGATTACCGAAAGTTAGCTAAAGGGATAGGACCTGACAACGAGCATTCAGCCATCGTAGACTCCCAGTCTTCCAGTTCTTGTGTAGGGCGTGAGAACACTGTCTACATGATAGAGAACGCAGAAGATCTCAATAGGAGACTTGAAGAGCATATGCGGTCGAAACAAGAAGCTATGCGATCACAACAAGAGTCGATCGACCAACTCTGGGAAATGATGGCTCAGATTATTGCGGACAGAGTCCAATTTCATATGGCTGGTCTGACACCTCAGCTAGAATCATCACGGAAAAGAGGTCTGTCTTCAAAGCAGAAGGAGAAAATGGATGAAACTCCTGATCAAGGAGCTCATCGTGTGGATTCTTCATCTGAAGAGGAAAAGGGGGCTGAGAATAAACGAAACCCCCAGTCAACCAAGATGGACGAACTTGAAGCTCGCCTTAACGTCATTGCTAATAGAATTGAGCTACATGATGAGGGAGTTGTTAGACCATATCCTGCTGAATGGGACACGGCTCCTTACCCTCCCAAGTTCAAAGCTCCAACCTTGCAAGCTTTTGATGGTAAAGGGTCACCAAATCAGCACGTTTATTACTTCAAGTCCCAGACCAGAGATGTAGTGTCAAACAATGCTATACTGACCAGATTATTCATTGGCACTCTCAAGGGGGTTGCATTTGAATGTTTCATGAAACTGCCTGCCGGATATATTCGGAAGTGGGCAGATCTAGAAAGGATGTTTTTAGCCAGATTCTTTGAGGATGACACTGAGGCGTTTGTCCTTGCTCTCCTCACCACTAGGCAAAAGGCAAGAGAGCCGATCAAGGCTTTTGTGGAAAGATTCCAAAGCATGGCGTTAAGATGTCAGACGGTGATGACACAAGCCACCTTGGTGGAAACCTATCGACACAACTTGCAGACTCACCTTTTGGGTCAAATGGGAGTCGCAGAGTGCCACTCTTGGAAACAATTAGTTTCTCAGGAAGAGCACGTAGAAGAGATTGTTGCTCGAATCAAAGCTGAAGAAATAGGAAAGCAAGAGCAGCCAGCGCAGCGTGGTCAAGGTAATGCCCCGCGATCAAGAAGGAAGGATATTCATGCTGCCGATGCTAGCATTCAAACTCCTCTAGTGAAACAAGGTAAGCTGCCAAGTCAGCCGAGGCTAGCTAAGCAGTACTCCTTCAAAGAGGATCATGTTGATACTCTATTCCAGCTACTTTGAAAAAATAACAAGATAAATCTTCCAGAAGTAAAGAAGCCCGAAGAGGCAGGAAAGGTGGATGATCCCAACTACTAGCGATATCATAGAATGTTGGGACACCCAACGTAGAAATGCTATATCTTCAAAGATATTTTGCAAGCACTAGTCGACGCTGAAGTACTCAAGCTGAAACTAGAACAGAAGACTGTGTCCACTAACATGATGTCGGTCCAGTTCGGGGATTTCCCACCTGTAGCGACTCCTAATGGTGTCATCCCTATTCCAAAAGGAGAGTTGCATCTGAAGAATCTTGATCAACATAACTAAAAAGGTAAAGATTTGGTACCCCTTACTACTTCAAAAGGGGAAGTAATGTGGGTCCATCCTGATCTAACTAAAGATCAGCAATGGACGGGGTCGTCATCAAAGGGGAAGGATAAGGCTAAATCTTCCAACATGATTAGCCCATCCATAGGTGAAGACGACACTGGCTTGATCCCTCTGACTGATTCAGAGAGAGAGAAGAGACCATTTTGGCTGCAGACCAAAAAGCAGACTCAGGACTAGGCACAAGATCAGGAAGGTCATACTTAAAAAGGTATGATCAAATTGCTCAGGAATCGGGAGAACAGATCGAAGAGGCAGGGGGTTCTAATCCCAAGAGGTCAACTAATAAAAGAAAGCCAAAAGAGGTTCGGTTTAATAAGAACCTTATACAACTAGAAGTAGGGACGTCAAGTAGAACGTTCCACTTTGATGTTTTAGCGCAACTGGCTAATATCCCTGCCAGAATTACCCTTTACGATCTCTTGAGATTATCCAAGCCCATAAGGGAAGCTCTGGTTGAAGCTTTAACGGATACAGAGAGCTTTATTACACAGGTTCCTGCACTCCCAGAAGCTGCTTGTGCACAATGTCACTAAGCAATTCAAAATCTATCATGCATATCATTCACACAGGAAGATATGCAGATCAAGCACAAGCACGATAGACCTTTATACTACACAGAGGATATCGGATCTTCAGAGATTAACTGAGTTCAAGTGGATCCAGGCTCCACACTCAGCATAATGCCATATAGGGTTATGCGAGTTCTAGGAATTCCCGAACATCGGCTGAATTCTACCCAAACCACCATCTTTGGTTTCAATGCTAACAGTTCACAACCCTTGGGAAAAATCAAACTCAAGTGTCAAATTGGAGATCTCAAGTCAGAAGTGACTTGCTATGTTGTAGATGCGGACACATCCTATAATTTGTTGTTAGGACGACCTTGGATTCACCCGAATCGGATTGTCCCGTCGACTCTTCATCAGGTAATGAAATACATTGATGAAGAAGGAGAAGTCAAGATGCTGATAGCTGAGAAGCAGCCGTTCAAGGAGGTAGAGAGCTATCATACGGATTCAGTCTTCTACCTGGATGCTCCAGAACCCGAACCGTCAAAGCCAATGGTCGATAGCGGCAATGAAGCGGATATCGAGCCCGAACTTGAGGATGAGTGTCCATGGGAGTTAGATGAAGCGAGCTTTGATAGGCTCAATAATAATGAAAATGTACTGAGCGAGGGCGAGTGGTACATTAACAAAGATTTTAATTTGGTTTACTTGCCTAGTGTCTCAACAGGTACAAATATAGGATCAGAACCATGGTATTCATTATATGGCGAAAAATCGCTAAACATGCCACTCACGACATCTCTCTCCATATTCGAAGGAGTGGAGGATGTGAGGAAGGCATTCTTTATGGTCCCATCTAAAAAGACAAGCCAGAAGCTGATCTATTTCGGAAGAGTCGACCATGAAATTCTCAGTCCGGAGAGTTCAAAGGAAGACAAAGCAATCCCTCAATTCCATTATTTCGAAAGAGTCGACCATGAAACGCATGGGATATGACTTTACTAAACAAGAGGGTTTAAACTTTAGAAAAGGTAGACGGACCCCGATTCGACATAATGTTCCAGAAGGTAAAACTCAAGATTATTACCACAAGACGGGAAGAGGGTTAGGATATATATCAACACCCTCCTGTTCAGAAGATGAAGTAAGTCACTGCCTCGAGCAAGACCATTCATCCGGAACGTCATCGTGGGATTCTGATGTGAGTATTGGAATAGTCTTTGGAGGCATGTCGGTAAATATGGCCTCAACTAGCCATCCAAAAATGGTGAAGATGATGATGAGGATTAGATTCAATCAGCTGATGATCTCTGGATTAAACGTCTTGACATTTTGCAAGATATGTGTTTCGAACAACGAGAACCGCCCACTGAAGACAAGGTGATCCAAGTAAATATGGGAGATGAAACCAATCCCAAACCGATCTTCATAAGTAAAAGCTTGTCACAGCAAGAGAAAGAAGACATGGTGTCCCTCGTCCGAGAGTATATTGACGTCTTTGCTTGGAGTTATGAAGATATGCCTGGGCTCAACCCAAAAATAGCCGTGCATTGTCTTAATATCGATCCGAATGCGAAACCAATTAAACAACAACAACACAGGTTCCTTCCAAAAATTATGGAAGCAATCATAGAAGAAATCTAAAAGCTCATTGATTCGGGATTCATTAGAGAAGAACAACACCCAGATTGGGTGGCCAATATTGTTCTTGTACCCAAG